>JAHWFP010066728.1:30898-56981 GCA_023313725.1 Lithobius niger
CTTGATAAATTCCCTGAATTCTCCAGACTTGATAAATTCCCTGAATTTTCCCGAGTTTCCCGGTTTCCCAGGTAGAGCGCCACGCTGCACAAGAAAGCCATGAGTCAAGTTGCCCGCAAAATGTTTATCCGTTAACAAGGCAGAACTTCCTATGACGTGTTAAAAACGGACGGAAGTGCAAAAAAATAAAAAATTTAAAACCACAGGGGACTTGGACGTGTGTTTGTGGCTAGCACCAAACGAAGTGCGCGTAATAAGCTGCATCCCGATTTTATATGGGTTTACTGAGGCTCCCCTGGTGTCGTAATTTGCCAACTTGAAATTTTTTAAATTATTCAATGAAGTCTTCGAACCTGTTGGTGTTGGCTTGAATGTATAGTTGTGGCACGTAGGGAGAATGAACGGAAGTACACAATGTGTGAAGATTAAGACGGGTACGGTAATTAGGTATTTGAAATAAAATTTTGGCTCCGAAAATATCTGGTTTATCATCCTATTTTGGTAAAGTGCTGAACAAGTGAATTGGTTTTATCTTTAAGTTTAAAGTTAGATTTGTGGGGCTGGAGGCGTCGAACAAAACTTTAAAACACATTTTTTTTTTAAATTTCAAGCAATTCCGTCGCTACGTGTTTAAAGCATGTGGTTACAATTCCTGAAAACTGAACGATAGTGCTTTATTTTAAACCATTTCTCATCTGCATTACAATAAACGCTATAAGTTTTGCAACGTTTCGTATCAGTATGCTATTTGTAAAACACTGTGTTTTTCACATAATGTCTAAAAGAACTTGAAGTTCTTCGAAAACGTGTTTATAACACGTGATTGGTGTATATCTAGTGAAACTTAGATCAGCTGACAGTTTTTACAACAAAAAAAGAAGAGCAACGAAGATCTTTCAGCATCGACGTCACTAACGCATCGCGTTGAAATTAAATTTTGTTCAATCCATTTAAATTTAAGACAATCATGACGAATGAAACCGGCTGGTGGGGGAAGGTTGGGGGGCCGAGACTTACGTTTGAAGGTCTGGTGTTGTTGCTGGAAGGATGACTAATCAGACAAATTTTAGGAAGCGTTAAAATATACTCGTTTTACGGTGGGAAATGGGAAAATATAGTGACGAAGTGATTTAGCCTATTGATCCGTGATCATCTCAATATTTGTTACGAGAAGAGCACTGTTGTGTGACCTAATAGGAAATTGTCATGTGCCAAAAACGGAAAAACCTCGATTTTCGAATGTGTGTGACAATTTATACGATAATGGTTTTATTGACTCGATGTTTAAAATTCATCTACACCTTCAAGTTCGAATGTTATTGTAGGCAGGCTCGGCTTGGACTGGCCCTATCTGTCCGTCTGCCAATAGCACATGGGCCCCCGACTAAATGCAGAAAATGGGCCCTTCCCTGATCAAGGATCAATTTCCTGCATCTGAATAGGATCGTAATTTTCTTCACACTAAATTTCTTTTATAATTTAAGTAATTTACACCCTGGTGGTATTAAAGAAGCTAGCTAGCTCGTCTGGACCCATATAATCAAAACCTTAGCGATACAGCTTGTGTCCACGTAGCTAGGTATAGTACGAAAACTAAGCAGAGAAGCCAATTTGTGATCCCATTCATTTGTGCTCATTGAACTGTGGACTACTTTAATTCTACTGAACTACAAGTAACATCGTAACCAGGAAATTTACACCCAACAACTAGCCTATTGATAATATTTTTTGGAGGCCCCCCCCCCTCAAAAAAATATTATCAATAGGCTATTTGAAGGAAACGGCAGATCACAAAAAATGACCCAGTCCGACACTGATTGTAGGCCTACACTCTGAAGACACTGTCCATTGATAATACACATCACTGTGCCAAGTCAGCTGTGCACCAGTATGTGACTTGTACATCACTGTGTTCCTGACTGTGTAACAGTGTACTGTACATTTTGTGTACTTTTTTTTACTAACAAAGTGAACAAAATATGTCCATGCGGCAAACAATTCGTGTGGAAGCAGAGTCACTGAAGGTCACAATTAAGGCGACGTTTCGGAGGCCACTGCCCAGTTCCGTATCAAAAAAGGTTTGAAAAAACAATCGATTTTAAACCATATGCACAAATCGTTGTAAATCAAACAGGTAAAGGAAACTTAATAGCAACAGAAAAATACATACACTAAAAAGTATAAAATTCGGCAGCCCAAAGCCGTATATTTAATACTTTTAGTGTGTATGCTTCTTCATGTAGGCCTAGCTATGATTTACGGCTATTCGTGCATGTTGAGTTCACACTGTAAAAACACGCGTCCATTTTATGTGCAAGAGGTCCCGCGTTCGATCCTGACCTCCATCCATAGCATTTTCGGGAAGAGAAGGGCCCTGCAACGCCTCGTGCTCATGTTAATTGTAGCATGTAGAGGATGTTAGGATTTCCGATTGGTATTACCTAGCAAAATTGCCCTCTCTCTCCTTCTGGCGCCTTGGCTTCGGCTGGGACCGCATCAAACTTACAGCACTGTAAAGTCGTGTTTAAAAATAACAACTTTTTAGACACCTATAGTAGGGCTGGGTCGGTAACCGAAACCGAAACCGAATTGTCGTTTTTTACTGAAAACGGAAACCGATTCGGATTTTGTGTCGGTGTTTCGTACGGTGTTCAAAAAATCAAAAATTGATCTGTTTTTGTAATTTTTTTCAATACTTATAATTTTGTACATATAAATGACAGTTATTAAAAAGAAAATAGTAGAGAAAAGTGGTGCCACAGCTAGGCCCATGGTCTACGACGCTGGTGAAAGCAGGAGTGAGTTAAAATCTAGTAATACTAATATCACAAGAAAACAAACTAGAAATAGCTGGGCCCTAAAGGGGCCTCACACCGACTGAACGTCTACTACACAACATAACAATGACTCCCGGCGTTTCCCCACACTTGTCCCTCACGTTTGGCGATGCCATCGGGGACCATTGTGTCCCTGGTAGGTCTAACCTTGGTGGTAAGGCATTCATGATCCCAACCAAATTCCATCAACCCTTTCCTCTGCTGCCACGCCTCTTCATTTTAAACTTTTAAACTTTTGTAAACGATGACTTTTATTTTTAATTTCGGATGGCTGTCAGCGATCGACAGGTCCTTGCCATTCCGGTTGCGTTTGCAACAAGTTTATTTATTTATTTATAAACGGTGCTATTTTCAAAGGTTTCTAAGACAATGCTATTTGCAAAAGTCTTTTATGTATTTTTCAACTAAAAACTTCTAAAAACGTTGTCTGTATTTGTGTCCAAACTGTGTTTATTTTAAAACACATGTCTTTGTAATTTGTTTATTTGAGTCTGTTTGATTTTATCACTCTCGATTACGGAGCCTTCTTTTAACCACTGGAATCCAGAATACGACGAGCCTATATACTTCATATAGGATAGCTCGAGCAGCGGTGTCTCAGTGTAGTAGTTCATAATTAAAGACTTATCGATATCTTAGCGGTTTTTATTATAGGGTTTTTCCCTATGTTTCTTTTATTCCTAACCTATGACCAGCATTCCGTTACTTTGCCACTCAATGCTAGAAGAAGCTGGGACGATTTTAAAGTCCACACGCAACGCAAGTTTTGTTTGGGGTCCATGGGACCCACAAACAAAGTGAGAAGCAGCGGCTCAGGCATCAAGAGTCCTGGCCTCCAAACCAAGTGGATTCCGGCTCGAATCCCGCCCCTAACCAATGCACTGCGCTAAAATCGGCCCTACACTCTGATCGTGTGATCGTTCTGTAAGGACTGATTGTGTGATCAGCAATAAATTATCGTTTGGAAATTTTGGATGGAAACAGAGAAAAAAAATTTGAAACCAAAACAGAATAGGAAAAAAAATCTGAACAAACTATTTTAAAACCTGGGAAAAGAAAAACAAACATCGATGGAACCAACAAAGAGTAGGGTAAAAATGGGTATAAGCAACAAAAATAAACAAATCCCACGTGTTCTCCGTTCTGCCTATAAAAGCGGCGATGAGTAGCCGATAGCTAGTTTTCTCTGCTTCCATTCGAAATGGCGATGCTGTGATAATTCGTAATCGTATGGGTATTAAAAAATTGTTTGGTAATGTATTAAGGTTAAACCTGGTTACGTAGTTGAAAATCTCATTCATCATGAGCACTCGACGGTGAGCCAGTCATTTATGTAGTTTTCGACTTGTGTCACTCATGGCGACGGACAGTGCTGAAGAAGATCGTATACAAAGCCGAAAATTTTACTGATTGAAAGATTTGGCCCACAGCGGAAGTGCTCGTGGAGACTGAGATTTAAAAAAAGTTTTTCACCTTCTTGATAACTGAGCCGAAGAGTTCTTTAAAAAAAACTTGCTCCTTGCATTTATTTCGCATTTTTTACATAGGCCGGAGCTTTATTTATTTTTTAATGAAAGTGCTATGATGCGTGTTTATGTATGTGGTGTATGTATTGTAGATAAGTGTAGTTAAGCGTGATATGGGGGTGTTCCACAGGCGGAGGTGGAACAAAACTACCAAAAATGGGGACACAAAAAAATGAAGGAAAAACAACGAAAAAAAGCCTTCAGATTTTCTGGGGGAAAAATGGGGATCACGTCGGAAATGCCAACCTGTATATCCCCCCTCTCCCCACCAATATTACGTCTTCAGTACGCTGAGGGGTGCTGTTTGTTTATTTCTCAAGGGCTAAGGAGAGAAGGTCCCCGGTGTTTGTTATACATCGCCAGCCCCACCCCGTCCCAATCGTCGATACTCGCGGCGGATCCCCCCCCCTCCCTCCCTCCACCCCCAACTCTCCCCTCTCCGGTAGCAAGATGTAAACAAGGCTCTTTATTGGTTGGCCACTCACCTGTTGCTTTGCATTCGTCGTCGGCATCGAGTAGTCTAGAGTGGCACTCCCCATCCCCACTCTCTTCCCCACTCGTCACTTCCGACGGAGCCGGACTCAGAGCCGTCGACGAACAACGGGACGCGGGCCTTTTCGGGGGCCGGCGATGATCGTTCAAAATGTCACGGATGAGGAAAGACGGGGCGGACGGGCCCCCTGGTCCCGCGCCGCCGCCCGTAGAGGAACACGGGCTACCGGCTTCTCCCTCGCTGCAACGCCGGGGAGAAGGCGATGTTTTGATCGGTGGTCGAATCAGACGGTGATGTCCGATACCGAGAGACGACGATGTTCCGTGGTCACTTTCGTCACTGTCCGGATTCGTGGTTTTGAGCACCCGAAGATCAGTGGGTCCTTCGTCGCTGGGCGCGGGACTGGACGATTCGCAGGTGGTCCCGTCCCCGCCCACGCGTCGCCTGCCCGGCGGATCGAGCACGTGGAACGCCATCCGCGCGAGCGGCGGTCCACGCCAGGGCCCGGCACAACCAAGCTGGTATGGCGCTAAGCCTTCCCGCCCTCCCTCTTCCACGCCGTCTCTGAGCGCGCGACAACGCCCGCAGCCACGCTATTGGCCGCAAACGCCTTCCGGTCCATGCGGCGGACACCGCCATTGGCTACATCGACGCCCGCGCTGATAAATTAGGCAAATGACGCGGCGCCGTCAAAGGAAGGATTCTCCACAGCGATTATCGTGCCCTCCGGTGCCAGACAGAGTCACTACGCAAGAGCAGCATCCTTCCAGACCACGCAGCATCAGAAGGATCGTAGAAAAATCATGTAATTTAGTCGATTAAGCTGTACGCGTTTATTTCAGCTGACATAAAAAAATGAGAGTTTAAATTACAAAACCAATTTAATGTAACATTGCATTGTGCATTGGATAAAGAGGAAAACTTTTTATCATAGTTAAATAAATACGGATTTGGATTTAAATGTCTGAGCAGGGAATTGGTGGAGTTTTCATACCTGGGGGGGGGGGGGGGAGAACCGGGAAGCTACGATAATCACCCTCCAATACGAACTTTGTTACAACCATGGCTTTGTTCCAGTCTAGAGGCAGATTTTCTCTGTTGTTGTTGTTGGGACTTTTCGCCTTTACCTTACAACTGACTCAATACTATTTGCTGACCAAAATCACGAGTTCCCCAAACTTTGTTTGAATTCCCCCAAAATGCTTGCAATTAAGTGATTTATAAGAACAGTTTAATAGTACGAGCGTTCTGCGAAGACAAGAATCCCGAATAGTAGGATATATGTATACATATAGCCCTACGAATAAAGCTGCAGATACGAATTTTATTGGAAGAAGTCTAATAACGAGAAAACGGTATCAAAATAAATATTAGGAAACATATTAGGATAAATATTAAATATCTAGCCTAAATCTCGTTCATCTGATAATTAGCTCTAATCTCGTTTATCGCATTTAAATCAAATCTCGTTAATCTAATTAAATCTTGTTTACGCCCTTGTGGTGCAAATTATGTTTAGCTCCTTTATGTCAAATATCATTATCACGTTTATCTAATTTAAGTCAAATCTTGTTTTTCTTGTTAATTTCAATCTCGCTTACCTGGTGTATTTCAAAAACCAGTCATCTCAATCACCTCGTTCTGCAATTATTTCATATACACAATTCTAGTTATTTAGTTTATCTGATATCTATTCAAGAAGAAAAAATAACAGATATTAATATTAAAAAAACGCTTAAAACGGTATAAAATACGGATACAAGCCTTACAAAAACTTAATGCTTTAATTGAACAGATACAAGAAAAACACATGTAAGCCATCAGGATCGCACTATTACATGTACAAAAAGCTGCATCTTGTTTTTCGGAAGCCACAAATTCTTTACAAGTATTAGTGTGACCCTGATAGCTTACGTGCAGCAACGTAGACAACTACTTTTTCGGGCGGGGGGGGGGGGGGGGGGGGGGCGGAATAAAAAATTTTTTCCCCCCCTCAGCCCGTAGCGTATACAAGAAATGACTCGAGATTGCAGGAATGTTAGTTTTGGTGAAGTTGAATTGAAAAATGGCCATGTTTTAAAAAACTAAGCTTATAGGTTTGTCTTCCGTTACGAAAATTTTTTCAGTGAAATTGTCTTCGGTCCATAAGTTCTTTCCTGCACATGCCACTTCCTGCCGTAACACATTCCTCACAATCTCACCACAAGATATTTACTAATATTCTTGTGACATTGCAAGAATGGTCGGGAATGTTAATAATCCGTAGTTGGAAAACTCAGGGAATTTAAACTGTACAGTGCAAATGGTTGGGACACTTCGGAAACACTAGTGGAACACATAGTGTGACCTAAGCACACAACAGAGTGCTCCGTATCAAACACAAGTGTTCCCGGTCTGTTCCTGATATGTTCTAGCGATGTTCCAGACGTGCTCCGAAGACTGAAACAAAATTTCTTAAAGACTCATTTGGACCACTTGAAAGATATGAAAGTGATATGAAACTCGGGGAAAACTCGGGGAATTCTCAGACTTTTCACAAAAACCTGAAAAACACTGGAAAAAAAACAAAGCCACATTATTAGGCCTACTCCTAAGTGCGTTAAACATGTTTTGTTAAGACATTGTGGTTAACAAAAATAGGCTATATCCCTGTTTACTTCTGTGTTGACGCCTAAACGTTCGTTAAACTGGGCTACTCTTTTGCACTAAGTGAGCCCTATTTGCAAGTAAAACTGCATGGTAAAATATGTGTAAAAAATGTCCTTCCTGAAATTACGATAAATAACCTGGAAATTTACCTGAACCATCTATTCTGGAAAACCTGAAAACTCAGCGAAATTATTTCAGCATTTTACAGGGAACCCTGTTAAAGACTGGCTTTGTGAGAATACAAGATACACTAAGAAAAAAAAAAGAAAGACAACTACCCCGACTGGGTGTCAAACCCAGGAGTTCCCGCATATACTATCCGATCGCTCTCACCACTGTATACCGGGGAGGATCCTGGCTACATGCTCCAGCCGAGCTTAGTAGCTGTTCAACCTTTTTCAGTGGTGGCCTAAAGGCCTAAAGGCCACAAACAAATACATGGAGGGAAAACAACGTGCTTCTTGGCTTCTGCACGAGACATAATGCGACCAATAAATAAAGAATAAATCACAAGGTAAAGTAAACACGAAGCAGACAGTCTGCATTAACGATTGGTCTCGTGAGGATACAAGCAGCTGCCTCAAACCCAGGACTTTCCGCCCCTGATCCGCCCCTGATCCCCTGATCCGCAGTCATTAGAACGCCGGTTAGTAAGCTGGAAGTCATAGGATCGTGTCCCAGTAGCAACCCTCTCGAATGTCAATCCAGTAGCAGTCGTGACTTTGCCAGTAGACCTTAAAAACTACTCACCGTTTCACAATTTCTATACATGCCACATAACAAATACTATATTGCACGATACATGTTTTTTTCCAATTCATGCACGTATTTGTTGCAGGAAAGGCTCTTGTATAGCCTTTATAAATCTGAGTGCAACGCCACAAACCATTAGTGTTTAGCTTTACAGAGCTGCTATAAGTCGCCGTTTTAGCGAGTAGGGCTAAATTCAAGTCGCCAACTGCTAATTTTCATTCGTCAAATGGCGACTGGCGACCGAGATTGGGAAAGGTTGCACCAGTCAGGGGCAGTTGTCTTTTTTACCTTTCTCAGATTAGTGTATCTTGTATCCTTACAAGGCCAGTTTTTAATGCAAACGCTATGCCTCGTTTACCCATTATATATATTGTGATTTATTCTCTATGTACGCGTTTTAAAATAAACCAACTTCAAACAGAAACACTTCAAAAACAACATGGCCTGAGAACGTATTAGCGTTTTTATACATACAGTGTTGCAGACAAAAGATACTGTTTTATTAAAACAATAGCGTTACATTTGCAACGCCTAAACGCATACTTGAAACAGAGAAGCGATGAAAGTTTTTATTTAAATAAAACGCTTCTGTTTTCATTACGACGCAAAAGTTTTTTTTTTAATTGTGTTTTATGAAAACTATCTCCAATACACCAGTGATTATTCTGTTTTGTTTCCCATTTTATTATTAGTTCCATACATTTGTATTTCTAGTTTATCGTAATACCTCCGCTCCCTCTTTTTTCTTCTTAGATCAAGTGAGTCTTCAACGCCCGTACACCTCATTGGTTTACCAGAAGTCATCGTCACGCATAAAGCCAAGAGGGTCCACAAAATACAACTTAAATTAATGGCGAGTCTTTAACCCTTTTTTCCCACCTAGCTTTGAGTACCGGTACTGTTTTAGGCACCGTAAAAGTAGAAATGGCCCACAAAGGAAAAAGAGGATCCTCTATTTACAGTGAAAAGAAATTCAAATTGTATTTTTATTCAAATCACTCTACCCTACCCCTACTTCCTTTAACCAATGGTCAGCTTCCCCCATCCGTCTTACTTGAAGGGCCGTTTCACACGCGCTGAAAGGTAAAGAAAAGAAGAAGAGAAAAATCAGGGGCAAACGTCCCGTGATAAAAAAAAAAAAGGAAAAAATATTTTATTTTTAAAATCATTAGTCACGAAATTTGTTTTCCATCTTAACCCTCGTACCAGAGTCATTATTTAATATCATCTTACCGTCTTTCGTATGGTTTGGCAACTAAGGAAAAAAGTAACAAGGAAAAAATCTGTTGTTTGGATTTGCTCATAAATAGCGCTGGCTTCCAGGCAAATACACCCAATACACCCGTAACCAATACACCCGAATTGTGATGTCACACCTCCTTAACTCGTAATAACGCGAGTGTAGTGTGAGAAAGAAATTGTGAATTCCGGCGTCCCTGTTTTTTGTTTGTTTTGTTTTTGCTCAGATATAGTGTATTCTCACACAAGCTCTGGCTTTAACGCTGTTGCTTCGTTAAGCCTGTACTACGTTGATCAACACAATGGAAACAGCAATGCCAGCCATCCATAATGTTCTCTCTACTATGTACTATTCACTTGTCACTAATAATTTAACAAGTAGTCTATCTTTTTTATTCACTCCTAGTGGGCTACTCGAAAATGGTCGTGGGAAACAAGAGTTGGCGCACCTTTAGCATGCTTGTTCAAGTTTTATTCCTAAGTCTTGTATTGCATATCGTTTAGTCTGGTTGCAAAACTGTAATTTAAGCCTAAATCGTGTTTAGCAGTGTAAGGAAGGCGTCTAAACGGTTTTCGTATGTTTTTGATGTGATAATTTCGAACCGTGCTTTGTGCATTTGAAGTAATGAGAACAAAGGTCAAACCTGGTTAAAAAAAAAAAGGAAAATAGTCACTATTTAGAAAACTAAGGATGGTATAATGATGACTTACCATTCATTTGAGTCTCATTTAAATACTGCAAGCGATTTTAAAGTTAACAGTATGGTCGGAAATAAAACTAACAGACTAAATTCTAAATAAACAAACTAAATATCCGGTGTCACATCTTACCCAACGGCCTGTTACACCATGAGGTCTTTGCTCCAGAGTCCATATGCTAGCCACATGCTAAGAAGCAATCCGGCAAACCAGGCATCCATCTTCACAAAACTCGAGGGGTGTCTGGGCGACCAGTATGGTTGTCTAGGACGTGCCGCCTCGTCTGATGCATTCACCAGGGAACTGTTTGAGCAGTCTGATGGCACAACTTGGAATTCAGCTAGGGCTTTTGTCAGTTCAATGACTCTTCAGCCAGACCTCAACCACAGCCATCTTCAAGCTCAACTCTGAGGACCCACTACAGTATCAACCACAGCAATCTTCAGACCCAAAGGGGAGGACCCATTGTGGAATCATGCTCGCTGCGTAAAATTTGTTAGCTGTGGACAATATTCAACAGTGACTTGCTCACAGGATAGCCCCGGTGCCAGTTTTTGGTAGTAGAGGCAATGCCCAAAGATGAGAGCCCACTACGAAATCAAATGCAGCAATCTTCTAGCCGAAAGGCGAGGACCCACTACAGAATCAACCACAGCGTTCAAGCCCAAAGGCGAGGACCCACTACAGAATCTACTATGGAACCAATCCCTGCAATCTTCAAGCAAAAGGTGCAGACCCACTACGGAATCAACCACAGTGATCGTCAAGCCCAAAGGCGAGGACCCACTACAGAATCAAGTGCAGCGATCTTCTAGCCCAAAGGTGAAGACCCACTACAGAATCATCATATGATCTTCAAGCCCAATGGTAACGACCCACTACGGAATCAACAACAGTATTCTGAGGACCAACCATGGAATCAACCACAGCGGTCTTTAAGCCCAAAGGTGCAGACCCACCATGGAATCAACCACAGCGATCTTCCAAGCCCAAAGGCGAGAATCGACAACGGACACAACCACAGCAATCTTCAAACACGAAGGCACAGACCCACTATGGAATCAACCACAGCAAGCTTCAAGAGGCAAGGACCCACTACAGAATCAACAACAGCGGCTTTCAAGCCCAAAGGCGAAGACCCAACACAGAATTAACAACAGCCATCTTCAAATCAAAAAGCGAGACACACTACAAAATCAACCACAGTTATCTGCAAGCCCAAAGGTGGGGATTCACTATGGAATCAACCACAGCAATCTTCAAGCCAAAAGGCGCAGACCCACTACAGTGGCCTACTGACCAAAAGTGGCCCACTGGGCACTCGCATCCAACGTCCGGGCCTCAGTCAAGCAAGCCAGACTTCTTACCCATTGAAAGTTTGAGAATAGGTTGAGTTCGTTTCATCCCCAAGGTCTCTAATCATTCGCTTTACCAGATGAAACTACGTTACAGATATCCTGAAGAAAACTTCGGAGGGAACCAGCAATCTTCAAGCTCAAACACGAAGTCCCACTATGGAATCCCACAGCGATCTTCAAGCCCAAAGGCGAGGACCCATTACAGACTAAACTGCAGTGATCTTTTAAGCTCCGAGGGCTTGCACCCACTGCTCATGCTAAGTGAAATCTGGCATAATTGTATCGAGCCAGGTCGATCCCACAATTCTGATAGATGAGGATCAAACTGGACCGCTTAAATGATGCTGTCTGCAAATTAGACATCTTGACATGTTTTTATCAGTTTATTGCTTGAAGGACACCGGAAATCAGGCAAAACCAATAGCTTAAACGGCTTTAGAACAGTCATCTTTCAACCCGAAGGCAAGGACCCACTGCTCAGCAGCAGTTATGCCTCTGGCCCAATAGCTCAACTGACTTTAGAACTTTAGAATCTTTAAGTCTGAAGGTGAGGATATACTGCTTGCCACCAGTCATGCTAGTGACCCAAAGAGGTAAACCAGCTTTAGAACTGTGACCTTCAATCCCAAAGGCGAGGACCCATTGCCATTACAAGCCATGTCAGAGGTCAAACAGATCAACCCAACAGGTCCAACAGATCAACCATCTGTAGAACAATGATCATCAAGTTGTCCTCACCATCAGTCATGTCACTGGTCCACCAGATCAACTAGCCTTAGAACAGTGATTTTCAAGCCCAGAGGCAAGAACCCACTTTCATCACCAGCCATATGCCACCGGCCCAAAAGCTCAGCTAGCCCCATAATCCAACATGCTTTAAACTAGAGAGCTTCAAGCCCAAAGAGCGAGGATGCTCTGCCCACCACCAATCAGATTTAAACCAGGAATCTACGAGCCAAAAGGTAAGGGTTCACTGCTCACCAACAGTCATGCCGCTTGCTGAACAGATTAACTGGCTTTAAACCAGCGTTTTTCAAGCCTGAAGGCGAGGACCCACTACTCACTACCAGTTATGCCACTGGCCCAACAGCCCAACCGGCTTTAAACCATGATCTTCGAGCCTGAAGGTGAGAACCCACTGCTTACCAACTTTAGAACAGGAATCTTCGAACCAGAAGGCGAGGACCCACTACTCACCAACAGTCTTTCGACTGGAGCACTGCTCTGTATTCTGAGTCGAAATCAACTCACTCGGCCAATTTGGCTTTCCCGCGTAGGCCATTGCTAGTCTAAGGAACAGTCGCGCAAGGCAGGCCGGACTTTCAGCAGGAAACTCACCGGCTAGCCTGATGAGCACCAGATATGCCCAACGTGTAGTATTCCTTTGGTGAAGGCTCGCTTCAAATGTCTGAAAGCGTGTACTTGCCGCCGAGGCACCTAAAGAACTTGGGTATCATTCTATACTCGGTCTTGCTCAGTAACCAAAGGGCATTATTCCCGCAGACACTAGCTATGATGAACACAGGGTCGTGTTGACCCGTAGCCCCTTGTTGTTCGCTGACCCTCCCAAGGCAGGCCTGACCGAGTAGCTTTTCCCATCCATTACGTGGTCAACGTACTACACTGGCCAGTCTTATTAGAGTCACAGGAACAGCCAATGATAGAACATCGTCAGTCTGTGTCTCTGGCTTCACTGAATAACATTCGAATTTGCCCGTTGTCAAAATGATTGACCATCCAAAGGCAAGAGTGAAAATGTTTGCTGTGTTTTGCATGGGAATGATTCTCCTGCAGTTCTATCTACGGAAACCTTCTTACATTAGAATAATAATGAAATGAGTGGTTAGTCATCATTATACCTTGCTTAGTTTCCTAATTATTAAATATTTGCCTTTTTTTTTTTTACCTTTTTTTACTTTTGATTTATTTCTCAAGGGTGCTAAATGGTGGCACTCGGCAGATTCAGATTTGGTACCTCAAAAACATCTACGAAACCGTTGGTAAGCCTTCCTTATACTCCAAAATACCATTTCAAGGAGGGCAGCTTTCGACCAACATCTTGCATACTGTTGTTGTACTATACCTTGTCGTTTTTTGGAGCTCCTATATGCTAGCAAGCGAGGTCGGCATGGTATGACTCCTCATCACCCAAAACACAGCCACCTACAGTAGAGGCCGTATCAGCTTTGCCTAAGCTCCGCTAGAAGGCGCGACAAATACCAACACGACAAGTTTGCCAAGTGGCGCCATCGGTTGGCAGAATTTGGAACCCTTGTCGGTTAATTTGAAATTTCGCCGTTGGTGTAGAGATGGCAGTGCCTAGCAAACTTACGCTTACTTCTATGTCAATGGTTGATTTTACTCGCCTCTTTTGGTTTGATCTGATACGGCCTTTACTGTAGGTGGCTTGGCCTCATCACCCGAAGACCACTTTTCCTAAATAAATTGGGCTGCGCATGCGCCGACTCTGACGTCATGTATTTGTGATATCAACATGGCTGTCGTTCTCGATCCGACGAATCGATGCAACTATAACGCAACTCTGGACTAACAAACTAGTGAATACTTATTATGAAACGTAAGTGGGACTGTTCTGAACCTAAAAACAGTATTCAAGTGTATTATGGTACAATCGGCAATGTTAAATTTACGTTAGGTTAGATAGCCACTGGAAGGAACGATTGCGGTCCTATGCGCAAGGCCAGCTGAGATAATAGCTCGTTCCTGGCTCAACTCTTATCACAGCTGGCCTTGCCTATGCGCGACCTCCCGGTGTTGTCGCTGGTTAGCTTTTTTGGCACGTCGCCGGCAATAATAATATTCTGCCTATGTTTTTACAATTCCAGCACGAAGCGTCGTTACAAATTTGAAATAGATTTAATAACTACCCATCAGAGACCAGAGCCGTAAGTTACATTTATTTTAAACAACAATAATCATTCTGACTACCACAGGGCCTCGTCACAAAATACGTGTAGAACAGCGTTTTTTGTAGTTGTTGTAGTTGTGTTTTTTTTTCCCGTCCCGCCAAGTAAAACTAGGATGCCGGTAACAGACAGAGCGTCTGCATACCGTTATTTAAACCCAATAAACCAAAATATTTAGCATAAATAAGTCTAAACTAATTACCCTGCCTCCCGCCATACAAAAAAATCTTAAATTTTTCTTCTTTTTTATTGAACCCACCTGCAGTCCATTGAACATTCGAGTCTTAGCTTGCAAATTTTCAACAACAATATGTGTTATCGCATATGCCGTACAAAATCAAGCTCCATAGATCACAGTTGTGTTCTAGTTGTCTTCAACTTTGGCACAGCAAAGAAGAGTGCACTGGTGTTTTGTTTCACAACTTTTAAGCATATTTTTCGACCCTCTTGTCGTGAAACCAGTGAACCGAATTTACACCGTACCCCCACTTTCGGTGTACGATGGTACAGAAGAATTGGTTGGCCAAATGTGGAGTTATTGAATGATACCAAATTTAAGAAGGTATTATCGTTCTTGCCCCGCAGACCCGAAGTTGGAGCAAAATTTAATATAAATCAACAAATAAGCACAATTGTTGTGGTTAAAAAAAATCTAAACCAAAAACAATAAATTGTAAGCAAAAAACCCGCCAAGTTTCAACTGTTGAACGTCTGTGATATCAAAAACGAGTCAAGTTTCCACTCATCAGACATACACCGCATCTTTAAAAATTGTGACATTCCTACTTGAATGTTCGGCCAAGTCTTATTTTTTCGAATAAGTGTATATTTATTACACTGAATTTTGTCAAAATAATGTTAAAGATTTTTGTGACAATATCTTTTGTTTGAATGACGTATTATCAGTTTGCAATAATTTTTTACAACTCTGACGGTGGCGTTTTCATGAACCACTGTAAACTTGCGTGCTACACTCTTAACTCTAGCTTTCAGTGTGGCGTATAACACAGTATTATTTGTGAACCCTTATCTGATATTACGAAAATCGGAACCCCCACGATTTGCTACTGAGTTTTTAGCAGTTCGCAAATAGTTTGATTCTCGGAGTGATCAATTGATCGTTTCTACATTGATGTTATGCGAAATAACAATGAAACAGCAACAATAGCAACAAGGGACTAGTGCTTATCTTGACGCTAGTTGTGTGTCTTGGGTCTTCCAAATGAAAGTCTTGCAATCATGTGCCAAGTTTTAAAGTTCCTTGTATGTCAGATCAGTGGAAACTTGGCGATACAGATATGGTCACAGATATTCAATGGCTGAAACTTGGCGGGTTTTTTTTGCTTAAAATTTATTGTTTTTGGTAGCTTTTGGTAGCTGCGCCTAACATCATTATTTTTGTTACTTATGATGTTCTGAATTCTTTACGTTTTAGATTTTAACCATGCTGAAGCTTTACTTCTGAACTTTGCAACATTTTCGGTGTTGACTTTTTGTATAGATATCTGTCATTCGTTTTTGGTAACTGATGTGATTTTATGAATTTATGGATTTTTGATTTTGTGAGTCGAATACTTAATCTTTAAAAGCAAACTAGGAATTACGCGTAGAAAGCAATAACATACACAATTAATAAAACTACTACACGCAAAAAGTACCGCAACAGCTTGAAGAAAATCGTCGATGGGATGGGGGGGGGGGACGTAGGGGGAGGAGACAACAGACTGCTACCGGGCGCACATCCATGTTGATAGGCTGGAAAGGGTCATGTGACAATCTCATCGCAATCAATGCCTCCTGCTGTGCAGCACTATCGCGTCCGTCATCGCACTCTACTCGGGTGACAAAATGGAGTGAGGAGGGGGGGGGAGGGGGTAGTCGGGTAAGCAGGCACTCGTAGGGCATTCCCAATGACACAATAGGGATCAGCAACAATGAATTCTCTGCCACCTTAAGTTTGCGGTTGCCAATGGAAACGGGCCTGGCCAATTAAGGAAAGCTTTGAGTTCCTAACAACCATAATAAGTCAACATGGATCCTGGGATCGGCCCCCTCCCGCCCCAATCTTTCCCATTCCCTCGTTCCCCTCTCCAGGCCCATCTCCCCCCCCCCCCCAACACTCCTTCCATATTCCACTCCAAAAGTAGCTGTTGCCTTTATATTCTATCGTCCCCACGAAAGCAACCCCCGTAAAAATAAAAACGCCCTATTTGACACTCCAAAAGCACGTGACACGGAGGGCGCGGGTCCCGTGAAAAGGCATCTTTCGCCCACTTGATGTTGCTATAGTCCAGTCCATCAAGGGGAGGGAGGGGGAGGGATGAGGCATTGAGAAGGGCTCCTCCACTCGACGCTTTAATCCGTTTAGCCGAGAAGGTTTCAATCGCGTTTTGGTAACGTCAAGAGCGAAGTAGGGAGGGGGGGGGCGGGGGGGGGGGGGTGTGTCGGAAGGGGGCGGGCGGGGGGCGGTATTGACGACGAATCATCCCCACCGGGTCTATTGCCGTTTTCGTCGCACACCCGTTGCAACGAAATTCTACACTTGTAATGATTACTGCATCGAGAATTGCATTAAGGTTAGGGAAACGAATTGAGTAATAAATATTAGTTATTCTTCGCTGTTTGTTCTATGTTGCCTCTGTTGTGTTTCTTTGTTTACCGCACCGAGGTTCGTTAGGCATATTAACTGGAATTATTTAGCGAATTATCGAAACTGTCTGTCGGCTTGTTTACACCCAGAGATATTGGCGCCCGTGCAACTAAGCCCCCATTCACTCGCTCCGAATATAAGAAGCGGAAGTAGTATGGCAACCGAATGGTCCGACAAAATCGGAAGTAACGTACGAGATTGGCAAATCCGAAATGACTACATTAGATTTGCAAATTTGCAGAGATTTCAAGATTTGTACAGATTTGCGAGATTTTTCAGAATTGTTCAGATTTGTGCAGATTTGGAAAATTTGAAAGATTTGTTCGGATTCGGAAATAGCGTAAAATTGCAACAATGTTGTAGCAATGTTTAAAATCAGTGTTGCACTTTGTTCTTTGTCCGAGTTGTGATTCATAATACGTTTAATTTGTTGTCTATTACCGCAATCATTTAATAAAAACGGGAAATTAATCGTAAATAAATAACGGTTGCCTAGCAAATAGCTTTCGGCGAGCGAGAAGGTCTCGTTGCGTAAACGAGCCCTTATTTATCCAAAGTGCAACAAAAAATAATGATTTTGTTATCCGGTCTCCTAGAGCCAGCTGACAGCAAGTACTTTACTTCACTGTTGTAATATGTTAACAGTATGAATCAGTAAACCAATCAATCAATCACTCAAAGCAGCAGGACCCAGGGAACACCACCTTATGCGCCAACAACGTGTTGAAACATGAACACAAAACTAGCAATCAAACCAGCGGCAGAAACCCAAACAGTCAACCGTGAATAGTATGTGTTTTAGACATCTTCTTACATTATAAACCAAAGTCTCATAGCAGAAATGAAGCAACCGCAACGACGGCCCCCGGAAGGGGAACAATGAAAACGTGCGAGTGTGAATTTGCTCTGCGCGGTCATCGCAAAGGCATGTCTTAAATGACGTCATGTACGAAGGACAGTTATTTTTCGCACGCTACCTGGGAGTGGGGAGGGGCCTGAACGGGGAATGCCCGTTGGTGGGACAGTGCTATTTGATTACGATATTGGGACAGCCACTATTTGATTACGATATTGCTTTGCGGAGGGAGAGGATTGACAGAAAGGGGGAGTTTTATACAAAGAAAAATTGACTGTTGCAGTGAACGATTAGGCAGTACCGAGCAAATACCGGGAAACAACCACGGGTCAAACAAATCCCCGGGCGAAGCCGGGTACGATGCTAGTTTGTTGATAAAACTCCTAACGAAGGTAAGGCATTCCACATTCTGTACATCGCTGTTAAAAAAAAAGTGGAATTTACGGCAATCAGCTCGATATTTTTAAAACAAACATGAGGGATTCAACAAATCCATGGAGAATGGAAAACATCATAACCAAATCCAGCTTTAAGTTGTCTTGTTCCAGGATGTCCAGATTTAAGTCCTACATCTGCTAGATACACATTTTGTTATGCATTCCAGGTAGGTAATACTGAACAAAAGTACGTGCGTTAGCTTATCGCAGACACAAACTCCAGATGCAGTGGGCGATGCCTCCACCTGACCTAACATCAAGGCCTTCTTAGGTCTATACACTAAAGCGTTCGCCGAAAGAGATATCATTTCATTACCGAGGATTAAAATTGTTTTTGAAGTAGATCGACGCCTCCTGGTACATACAAAATAAAACACCAACATAAATGGTAACACATTTCAATGAGAAGCTATGTCAAATTCCATGCCTCAAAACAATTTTAAAATACGTTAATATGGGTGGTCAAAAAGTCTGGTCACAGCAAACACCTCATGTAGAAAGGTAATATGCTGAAATATGTCACATGTAACGAGTCCCAGGCATCAACCGGAATGACCTTGAATAACCCTATCAAGGTCATTCATTTTTTAGTTTTTAAATCCTAAGAGATACAGCATAAAAGTCAACTGCAAAGATGTGCGGGCTGACAAAATAAACCTCGTACAGAAGGCAGAACTGAAATAGCTTCATAATTACAGGAACTACGAAGAAAACACGAACGGCACGACAGTGAAGTAAACTTTGTTTGCTGCTTTAACGTATATGCGTGATTTACCATTAATCACGTATAGTAAAGTTGGAATGCTTTCACCATGATTCCATAATTATGAAATGACTTTCAGCAGTGCTCCGTTTATGCTAATAGTACATGTTGCAATAAATATTGAGTCTATTGGGGAGAAAGGAGTAGGCATTGGTTGCTTAACCTTTGTTAGCTTCACTTCCATGTCTTTCTTGTTTTGTTCACAGCTCTTGTAATTATGAAGCTATTTCAGTTCTGCTTTCTATGAGTTTTATTTTGTCAGCCCGCACAACTTCGTAATTGACTTTTATGTTGTATTTCTTATGGTTTCAAAAATAAAAATTGAATGACCTTGATAGGATGACTTAAGGTCATTCTGGTTGATGCCAGAACTCGTCATATGTGACATATTTCAGCATATCAACCTTACCTTTCTACGACCAATAATTCCTGAGGTTTTTGCTGTGACCAGACTTTTTGACCATCCGCTGTTACGTAGGCTAGGCCTATATACTATACGAAAATTACCGTACCCTTCCGAACACAGTCCTGCTTGAGCGAAACATTCGCGCGCATGGCAGCTGCATAAAAAAAAGATGAAAAAAAAAAGAAAAAGAAAAACGAAGAGGGGAATAAACCTATTTTTGAGGATATACAATACTATTTTTTTATAAGAGCTCCCAGCCTTTTTCAAGACTTTTCTGAGGCTTTCCACTTCGTCCATACCATGGACGTGGTGTGATAATGTACAAGTTCATGGTCTATAGAGCACCGTCATCTCTGTCCGTTGCTCATGGCAACCGAACAACGCGTGCCGCCATCTTGTAGTGGTGGAGTAAATAATCGCGTATGAAGCAAGCAGACGACGTTACCTGGTTTAGCCATGGAGGAAGGAATTCGCTGGAAATCGCTGGAAATCACTGGAAATCTAAACAAGGACGAACCCTCTACTCCTCTTTTTTTGCCGCAACCAGAAATCCGTCAATCGTTAACCATCTTGATGATAAACATGACACCAGCGCTGATGGCGCGAAACAAGCCAAAATAACAAAATGGCGGAAAGCCAAGCCGTCTTCCCCGCCAGTCTAGCCAGAGGTTGGGCTCCACGGCCACATGATGACAGTACCGCAGCAAACTGTGACGTCACAGGTCACTGCTCTATATACCAAGAACCCATGATCGGTGATCGTTGTAAAATGTATGCCAACTCTCCTTATTTAATTTTGTATGCAATTCAGTTCAGGAACGTTTTCAGTTTCCAGTTATTTCAGCCAGTCTAGCCAGAGGTTGGGCTCCACGGCCACATGATGACAGTACCGCAGCAAACTGTGACGTCACAGGTCACTGCTCTATATACCAAGAACCCATGATCGGTGATCGTTGCAAAATGTATGCCAACGCTCCTCATAATTTTGTGAGAATTACCGCCTTTTCATAGAAGGTTTTGGTTGTCCCAAAGTTGGTCAACAGTGAACAAATTTGGCACTGTTATTCGTCGTAGGCTTGAACAAGGAATAAAACCAATCCAATATTCCTCATTTTTAATGGAACGCTTCTGACGTGGATCAGCAATGACGTATGTAATTTTGTATGAAATGCAGTTCAGGAAAGTTTCCAGTTTCCAGTTATTTCAGTTTAAACATACAGAGTGATCATAAAGTTTTTCCTGATTACAAGATTTTATTATGCTAGGTACAAACATACGGTTTTCTGCAAAACGAAGCTCAAATTGTGAAGTTTTTCCCACTAGGTTCGGTTGACCTAGGTTCCCATTCGGTTCCCACTCGGTTCGGTTGGTTCGCTACAATCGCCACTAGATCGGGTGGCGCTACAATCGCCACTAGATAGGATGGCGCTATAATCGCCAAGAAACCAAAAATGGTATTACAGGAAACAGCCCAATGCATGCTTTGGTTTCAGCTGCTTATGGCGTTTACAGCCCAAAGAAAGACATGTAATTTGATACGCTTGACCTCTTCGTTCAAAGGGTTTTAATTAAGCGAGCGATAACAGCTTCCGGTCATCTGACCGACAAGTCCTAAGGTTCCGTGGTACGAGCGCACGAGTAACCAGCGCACAAGCAAATTTCGTATGTTCGAGCGCACCACGCAACCATAATGAATCGTGCATCGAGCGCACAGGACCGCCCCATGTCAAAAACGTCGTTTTTACCATTTCGTCAAGTCTTTGTCTATACTTCGTGTCTGTCATTCTTAAGTCCTGTTAATAATAAGCTGAAACCGAGGGCCGAACCATTAGGAACTTGGCTTTCTTTTCACCAGTTTTGGTTTTCGATATGATAAAGAATACACCTAAATTACCTGATACTTAACTTTAGGAGTTAAGCTTCGTTTTGCAGAAAGCCGTTCGTTTGTACCTACCACAGTTTATGTTTAATAATGACATCAACGCAATTCCACCAATCGAAATGCAGGAACCCACTATTTAAAGCAATAGCCGACCTCCGTCTGTTATCATTTGACCCGCGGACTTTAAGAGCTGACTGTTGGCACATTCTTTCGAATTGTGCTGAGGCTTTTTATTTTATTTTAATATAATTTTTAATTATAGCATGGGCCCTTACATCCGTAAGAAGTGTTAAGATTTGTAGCACGGCCCATCTGCTCTGTTGTTGTTTTAATTCTTGTGTTGTTTGACATGTTTTAAACCCTCCACTTGAAAACGGTTCCGATCTTGGAACCGAAACGTCGTGAATTCGTCTTTCACCTGCCTTTGATGGCTGGTCTGTATATATATTTCTTAATAATTTCTTGTCATTAGGAAACGACTTTGTGACCATCCTTTATTGAAAAATCGGCCACTCTTTCCCATAAAACACTTACCATTCCATTTCGAACTTTGAAGATGACGACAACGTCATAGCAGTCAGTCCACCCTCTTCACCGAACGCACTCCCACGTGGGGAAACACCCATTAACATACAATATCGTATTTAAAGGGTTGTACTGCCTAGACGAACCACAAAGGCACTTCACAGTCAGGGTGCTTAATTTTAATATTCATGGCATTTACTGTTTGATCCTGTTCCTCCAAACTGCCCCCCCCCCCGTAACATTTGTTATAACGAGGTTATTGCAATACAGTGAAGTGGAGACACAAGAAGGCCACGCACTGTGTACCAGGCAAAAATGTTTGGGAGGGGGAGAGTAGGGAGAAGGGGGGGGGGGGTGGAAAGCCTCAAAGTCCTGAGCGAGCTGTCAACGCATTTCACCGCTCTATTTTCCAGCTTTTGGCTTCGGCCAATGGCGTCCATTTCCATGAGAAAGGCGGGTTTTCCATCTAAGCCTCTGCGGCTTAGGCCCCCCCGACCACCCCACCCCCTCGACTCGCCTTCCCAGCTGCCCACCACGCTATTGTGCCTTGAAATCCACACCAAAAGGGACCCACTCGAAAAAGAAGGACCGGGGGAGGGGGGAGAGACAGACCGATTTTTAAGATGGCTGATCTTGAAGGCGAGTGAATAACCCCCGCTGCTCGAGCGAAAGACTACTTTACTATTTCGTCCAAGGAGTTGATTCTTATTCTAAAGTCCCATTTTGTAATTTTGATGGCTGGCATTTGACGTCTTCGTCAGATTGTTGGTCGACAGTTGGACGTGTTTGTCTTCCCCCACTGACACGTCAAGAGCTTGCGCTGACATTGACACCGATGTGCCTAAGCTCGAAACACGCTTTGACGTGAATAGCATTCTATCAACAAGGCAAAGAAAGCATTGATATAGCTTGTGAGGAAGGGTTAACCTTTAAGGACTGGGATGACGTTCCCGTGGCTGCGTAACACTGTTAAAATGACTATGCGATGATGTGTGAAATACTAGTAGTATTTCTATAGTTCTGTGAAAAGCATAGTCCAGACCTCCCTTGTCCCCCGCCCCAGCCGCGCCCCCCCCTCCCCCCAAAAGTAACGTAACAACAATTTTGCGTCAGTAGGGTTTTATTCATTTAAACGCTAAACTTTAATACGCCTTCACTTGAAGAATATTTAATTCTGATGAGTTCGCGACCGGTTTATTTTATAGCAACGGATGTAGAAGCTAAAAAAGCCTTTTTAGAGGCCATTTTGGGACGATGGCGTCCCAAAATGGCCTCCAAAAGCGCTTTTTTTGTTGTTGTTGTTATTTCTGTTATTTTTTTTCTTGGAGATATTTTGCTCATGGACGCCTCAACTACAATTTACCACTTTGGCACTCACTCAGAGCATCAACAACGTTAATTTACAAAATTTTAGAGCACCTCACTGGAGCTCCAAAAATTTAATTTACATAATTTACAGAAGTTTAGAGCTTCCTCACTGAGAGAACCAATAACATTTCATTTACAGAATGTGCTATCATTTACTGAAGACTCAACAACATTTATTTACAATATTTTGGAGCTCACTTATGGAAGCCTCGACTGCATTAATTTACGATTTTGGAGATGCTCAAAAACGTTAATTTACTAGGAAACAGGCTTTGGGCCTATTGTAGGCGGAGCGAAGAAAAATTTATTTTAAATTTGTATTTCCGATCATTATAATGGTTGTGCAATGTTTGCTAATGGTCCTTAAAAAGCTGGGGGCAATATTCATTCGGCTACAGTTGAGCTGAAGCTTTTTGCTGGTGTTTTTTTTTACCTTTTAGCTAGGCTACGTTTCATATTAATTTTAAGATACTTTCGTTTGCACCCATATTTAGTATCCGTTTCGTTATTTGCAGCCTCTTTGCGCCGTCGCCGCCGTTGTAAAATACAACGTTAGCCGCCGTGGTTAAGCTGGCAAAGAACGTGCCACCGTCAATAATGCTTACATTGTTTATATTTACTGCAGAGTATCTTTCCTAGATTTAAAATATTAGCAATAAAGCATTTAATTGCAAGCTAAACAATCACCAGTAACGATAGTACTTCACAACAATCAAAAGATTCGAAACATCCGCGGCTCTCTACGCTGCCTTCTACGACAATGTTGAAGCGCACACCTCTGGCACGTACTGCAACGCCAAACGCTAATTTTTTTTTTTTTAATTGGAATTAATACAATTATTGATCAGCCGGTGTTAGCTTGGCTGTGAACATAGAATTTAAATAATTCTAAATCCTAATTTTAAGCCAAATTGTTAGTCCCGTTTTAGTTTCGTAAGCGACAACAGTAGAGAAATTAGGCCTATTGGGTTCGATGTTAGGCCTATTTATTCTGGCAACATGGGATGGAGAGTGTAGTTTCCATAGCAATCTAGAAATCTTGAAATTACAATACGAAGCCAAATTATTGTTCTGTGTTGTGATATAAATACGTAGTCTGCTGTGTCTGTCGTATTATATGAACGGTTTCCTCCTGCAGCGGCGATTTGATGTTTCAAATTTGAGATTCCCGTTGATAGCGTCAACGCCACTTTGGTTGCCATGTTGGCTGAATTCCTGCAAGCATTCTTTTTTTTACATGAAACGAATGTGAGTCGTTAACGAATCCTTCTGGTTTGTTTCCCATTTGCTTGTTTTCCTCTAGTGGTTAAAGTGTTATGATCAAATGTTATTATTTCGTTGAGTTATGTCAAAAAAGATTGTTAGCTGTAAGGAAGCTACGATGATTTATTTTGGCTTTTTTTTTAAAGTTCACTTGAGTACCACTAGCAAGGTGTATGCGTCGTCGGAATTCCTTAACTATTCACGATTCCAAATTTACAATGGTGAGTGTTAGAAATAAATTCGAAAATTTGTTATTTCTCCCGTAATAATTGTTCGATTTACGTCAAATTTTGGCTCAGCAATACTGTTTGGGGTATCAAGCGTTGTACCAAATTTCATTCCAATCCGATCTTTCGTTTGGGCTCCACCCAGACTAAAAATGTGCAACCAACAGACCAACGGACCAACCAACCAACATTTTGCAATTTGGTGTCCGTTATAGGCTACGCTTCGCTCGCTTCGCTCGCTCGCTCCGCCAACAAACTTTTACGAACACACCCGCTGGAGCGCCAATAATGTTTAGTTTACAGAATTATGGAGCTCACTCAATGGAAGCTCAACACCATTAATTAACGAAAGTTTATTGTGTGCTCGGTGTATCTTGAGTCCTGGAAGTATTTTATGAGCGGCTTCGTCTTCCTGGAGGGAGCGGCTTTAATCGCCGGCCGCCATTGTTTTTGTAATCATTTTGGATATCAACAAGGCACTCTGCTGCCAAAAACGTACAATCGATTATCTGTGTTCATTCTGCAGCGAACTCACGATAGGCCGTGCACACTTTAGAACTTATTCACTGCAGAACCAGGAACACTTAATTTACAGAATTGTGGAGCTCATTAACCGGAGTATCAACAACATTAATTAACAATACTAGTACTCACTCACTGGAGGGTCAACAACATTAATTTACGAAAGTTTAGAGCCTAATCGCTGGAGAAACAATAACGTCTAATTTACAGAATTGTGGAGCTTGTTCACTGGAGGATTAACAACATTAATTTACAAAATTTTGGAGCTCACTCAGTGGAGGCTCAATGACATTTATTTACAAAATGTTGGAACTCAACTCATGAGAGCCATAACAATATTAATTTAAATTTTGGAGTTCACTCAGTGGAGAAAAAATATAGGCTACACATGGGGCACTACGCGTTACACGGATTTCAAAAGGGCACCTACACGGCTTCCACAAACTCACTTTTTTCACTATTTCTCATTTTTTTTTTAATGCTTCACTTTTCCCCACTTTTCGGCTGAAAACTCACTATTACCAACTATTTCTTCCCTTTGTGATTTAAAAAAAAAAAGTTAAGGGGATTAGGGGTTGCAAGTCGGAACTTAAAAAAGTTAAGTCGATACCTAACCAAGCCAATTTTTTTTTATTAAACAAAGAAACACAATAGAACCAGCATTCAGAGCCTATTTTAAAATATTTTGCTTGATTAATAGGGG
>JAHWFP010066728.1:57081-70654 GCA_023313725.1 Lithobius niger
GGGGCGAGGGATAATCGTCTAACTGGAAAATCGCATAACTGGAAGAACGTATACCGTATAATAGTATAACGGAAAGTCGTCTAACAGCAAATTCGTGTAATGGAAAATCTTCTAACTGGAAATTCGTATAATGGAAAATCGTCTAACAGGAAATTCGTATAATGGAAAATCGTCTAATGTCCCTGCCTCGCTCGCGCTGCTGCGCTCGCTGCGGCTATACATATAACATCAGAAACCGTAGTTAGACGTTTATCCATTATACGATATTCTGTTTACGCGATTTTCCATTATACGATATTCCGTTTAGACGATTTTACAGTTAGACGTTCGTCCGACGCCCCTTAGGGGTATAGTAGATCACAAAACGTCCCACCGTGAACTATTAAAAAATTGGGCTTGAAACATTTGTATCCCGATATTGTTGTGCGATTTAAAAAAAAAAAAAAGATTCAGTCACGTTGCACTTACTGTTTGCTCACTATATTGTTTTATGGCCATTGTTTTATTTCATTTTTAAAATTTTATCTTAATGTTGAAATTCAATATAATGAATTTCTTATTTTTTAAAGACGTTAATTTTTCAGATAATGCCGTATAATTTGTGGCTGGCTGTTAGCGACCCCCGCTCCTTGCCAGACCCGTTGCTACTGCGACAAACTTTGATTTATTATTATTATTATTATACTATATGTTCACTTTTTTACTATAATTTTCCTTTATTTTCAATATTTTCGGGTGCGATTTTACTGGAAGCCCTGCACTTAATATTTCGGAGAGAAATACTTGTCTCCATTTTCAAATGTAAAAAAGGTAAAACACCAGGACGCAACACTGCAGAAACCAATTCGTTTCTGTAGCGTGTTGTGTCATGGTGTTTTACCTTTTTACCTTTGAAAATGGAGACAAGTATTTCTCTCCGAAATATTAGGTGCCTTTTGAAATCCGTGTCATGCGTAGTGCTCCATGTGTATCTATTTTAAATCTAAACCGCATTTTTTTAAAACCAATTCACTCAGTGGAGGCTCAACAACGTTAATTTACAAAATTGTACTCACTGGAGGGAACCAATACATTTAATTTATTGAAGTGTGGAGCTCTCACTCACTGGAGGCTCCGCAATATTAGTTTTACAGCTCACTCGTCGGCGGCTCAACACCATAAATTTCAAAATTTTGGAGCTCACTTATGGTAGCCTCAACAATACTAATTAACGATTTTGGAGATGACACGTACTAAAGCCCAACAACATTAATTTACACAATTTTAGAGCCACTTATTGGACGCCCAGTAACATTTAATTTACACAATTTTGGAGCTGATTCACCAGAGGCTTAACAACATTAATGTAAACAAATTTAGAGTTCATGCACTACATTAAATTTATTCTGTTCTTTAAAAAACAGCTCTTTCTCCATCGATGTTTTCGAAAATCCAATCTGTTTCTACTTTTGGCATTTTATGCTTATATCCTGATGACACAATAGCGTACGAATACTCAAATTCGTCATATGCTTCGATTTTAGTGTTTTTCTTCTTTTTTTTTCCCAATTTTTACATACTGATCAAAGCAAAGCCTTATTTTTCTCTTAACTCGATTTGTAAAGCAAATACCAAAGCCAGCACGATTTCATTTATTAAATTTTGCCAAGTAAACTTAAAATTTAGAAAAAGATAAAAAAAATTAAAAAAAAACAATATCGCGGAAGCAGACGATAAACTTTTATCGTCTGAGTCGGCGAACAACGTTTAACAAGTCTTCTAACAAGATTTAATTTCGGCTCTCGGCTACCTGAATTTCGTTAAATAACTGAATTTGTATGTTGATTTAATAATTGTGTTATTTTGTTTGTTTTGATTCAATTAAGTCGATACCTTGTTTATCCAAGATATGCTATTTAACCTTTTGCGGTGCAGTATACTGAGTCACTTCCATTTCAAACATTCCAGTTTAGGGGCATCTGCCTAAATCTACCTAAATCTGCCTATCTGCCTCTGGCACACCCAGTGGAGGGGGGGAGGGGGTAAGTTCCCCCTCCCACCTCTAGACCCGATTAAAAATAAAATTTAATAAAGTACACAAAGTGAAAGTAAACAAGTTAACAGTTACCACCAGGTTACCAATTACTGGCAGTTACTTTACCTGTTTTTATTTGTTTTCCTCAACATTTGTTAGATGTTTGGCTGGGTTTCAAGGACCTATACTTGGTTAGCCCTTTCCGTGTAGATTCATTAGCGACAATATTATTTTTATTATCATTATTATTATTGTTATTAAATATGGCGCTTTCTCAGTTACAAATTTCTGAAAATTGTCGTTTTAAACTTGCCATAAACACTAAAGTGTGCGCGGCCTATCTTGAGTTCGCCGCAGAACGAATACAGATAATCGATTGTACGTTTTTGGCAGCAGAGTGCCTTGTTGATATCCAAGATGGTTAAAAAAAACAATGGCGGCCGTCGATTAAAGAAAACGTAGCCGCTCGTAAAATACTTCCAGGATTCAAGATACGCGCACATTAAAATGCTGAAAATTAATTATATTGTAGGGCTCGACCTGCCGAACTTGAAGTCCCCTTCCTACTTTTCTGTGGACCCACCTCCTAAAATAAAATTCCTGAGTAAGCCACTGATTCCCCCCCCCCCCCCCATCCCCAAAATAAAGGAACGCCACGTCAACGAGTCGGTTATTGCGCCCGTGCATTCACAAAATCTAGCCTTATTTTGGCCAACAATATCGTAGCTTACACTGCTGCAGAGCTGCACAAACAACAAGTGTTTTTATCGAAAAAATTAGAAAGGGAGAGCGAATGGAGGGGAGGGAGGAACAACACAGTGCACAAACCAAGCCACAGAAAATAAACGCGGCGAAGATTCATCCTCATTAAGCTGACACATTTTAACCGTTACATACGAGGAGCTCATTGAGTGATTCATATCACTTTTAATTGATTTGATCAGTCCACGACACCGATACGATACGGATGTTATATCAAACCGATCATCGACCGTACTTTGTTTCACGCTAATACTTTACTATAGTTTACTATAGGCTAGCTTAGATTTAAAGGAGGCTTCGCCATAAACTTCACTTGATTGTTTTCATTGCATTTTGGCTCTAATGTTGGCTCTAATTTTGCTTAATATTTCTAAACTTTTGGCCTGTAAATTTTGAACTATCCAGGAAAAGGTATCTCGTCTGGGGGTCAAAAGTTATCAAAATTTAATTTTTATTTAGTATGCTTTTACCACGTTGAGCAGTAACCGATTCCAATCCAATACCGATAACATTCGACTGTACCGTGTCAATATCGGTTGTTCCTAAGTGCTTGCCATCATACTGCACTAAAAGGTTTAGGGTATCTTTTTAAAAGTTCAATGGGATTTTTTTATTGCCGGACTTCGAACTGGAGTCCACTTTGGACTGATTGGAGGCCACGACTCCGACTACTCTGCTGTTTTTTCCCCCGTACGTAAGGGGGGTATTATTTTAATGTGACTACAATAGTCTTGTTATTGTTGTTGTTATTCTTGTTAGGAAATGTTTGCTTTCGCCTATCGGACCATACCGGCTTGCGTTTCGGACCTCTCCAGCGCTAAAAGCAAATCCATTATGTTAAAGGACAATTACAACCATTTTGACATGCATGTTTGACTTTTGGATCACTTACACAATAACTAAACACATGAATTGTGGTAAGAATACGTTACGTACGTCCGATATAACAATTTAATTACTGCATCACCAAAACACGACACGGAGATCGCCATTGTTTTGCTGGAACGCGCAGAAATTAATACCGACAGACGGATCTCTTCGATTCCGACTCGCAGCCGATTGAGATAGCTGTATTGACTGTGAGGAGCTCAAGCGTCTGACGGCCTTAGCTGGCGACAGTTGTAGTGGCCAGTTAAGGCAGTCAGACGCTTGAGCTCCTCACAGTCAATACAGCTATCTCAATCGGCCTGCGAGTCGAAATCTTAAAGTGACATCTGTCGGCATTAAAGTCTGAGCGTTCCAGCAAAACAATGGCGATCTCCGTACCGTGTTTTGGTGATGCAGTAATTAAATTGTTATATCGGACGTAAGTAACGTATTCTTATCGCAATTCTTGTTGTGTTTAGTTATTGTGTAAGTGATCCAAAAGTCAAACATGCATGTCAAAATGGATGTAATTGCCCTTTAAGAGCGCATAACCGTGGCTCATTACTAGTGATGTCGACTACATTTGTTAGACTACATCATTGCGCCCTGAAAATTAATAATGCTTTCTTTGATACGTGCAGCTAAAGGTAGGTAATCACTCATTTAATCCATAACAGGACGGCATAAAATAATTAATCTCTTATAAAATATATCTCGCCTGGTACGAACGTAACAAACAAAAACAAACAAAAAAAAACTGATTTCCGACCCCCAACCGACTTTCTCATTGCGTGAGCATTTCTTTTACGCAATTACAATGAATAATTGTTAACAACAAATAATTCTGTTGATGTTTCGACGCGCACGCTTCCCTCTAATCTCTGGCTACTTCATCTCTGAGGCCATTAAACCTAATTTTTCAATAGAGGCGTCAAGACCAGGCTCATTAGGTCCATATTAGCGTCCGGGACACGCGGCCTGGGTCACGTGAGCTTCGTGCGCGTGTCCTTATTGTCTCGGAAGTGGCGTTGCGTGCCAAGGGAAGGCTTCAATCCCTCCATAATCACAGCAAATAGTGGATGTTCGGGGGGGGGGGGGGGGGGGGGGGGGAGGAAAGACCTCGTTATTTAGTCGATTCGCGGATGGGTAATAATAGCTCCCTCACTTTACACCCACGCGTGAGTGTTTTTTTGATGGACGTGACTTGGGCGTGAGAAATTGGTTGACCCAAGGGGGTACGCCGTAACAGGGGTAAGCGAAAGTCGCTGGTTTTAGTCTTCTGTACAGCCGTACCGGCTGAGAAGACTATTGTAACGATTTGTCCGTCCGTCCGTCGCTTTTTTTCAACTTCGCAACGATACCAGATTGAGTCAACCACGGTTTACAACGTTAGATTCAGTGTCAAACGTTAGTTGAATAACATAACAAATTAAAACATCGTCACTTTCTTATAGCTAATAAACCTCTTCGACGTAACTAAATTAAAATAATAACATTTGATCGTCGAATTGAAATCCTATAAGGATAACACGCAGCCGTAAAAACAAAAGCATTTTAGCTTTGTTTAAAATAGTCTCGTTGCATTGTCGCATGAATGACTAGGCTTACCGTCGAACCAAATTCTTCATTAGGCCTATCTTTGCTACTTACGAAATTAAAACTGCAATTAAAAAAATTAGGCATAAAATCACATTACCACGGCAACGTCAAGTTGCTACGAGTCGCTGCTGACTTCCTCAACAGTCACTACGTTTACATGACCACTTCGAAGCGCTTCAGAACGATGCGCATCGCGTCCGTGTCGCCTCCGTGGGTCTTGTAAACACTCGTTCGTGGCGCTTTTTCTGTTCGTAGCGCTATCCCCCAATGCGCTTCATGGAGGTGGTTTCAGAATCCGTATCGCATCGTCTTTGTGCATGTAAACACTCGCAATCGCATTGAGCCGTTGGAGAAAGCATGGTAAAGATGGCAGACACAGTTACGGCACCCACGTAATTTGTGCTGGGGCCATTCGAATTTTAGGTAAATAAACTGAAAATGAGTGTGCATGAGTAGGAAGACCACTAAGTTTTGATTACATTTGGTTACTTGGGTCTAAGCTGACCTAGTTTACAACATGCACGGGGGAGAGCACCGTGGGACTTGCTCACTCTTCGCCAAAGGGAGGGCAGGAAGAAAGGGTTTTCCGATCGCACTGGCCGAATCGCCTTCCTTAGCGGATTGGCCCTAATCGCTATCTTTCGTCTTGTAAACAGGTGCCGTTTTTTGATGCGCATTTCAAAGCGCATCGCTAAAATGCGCTTTCTTGTGGCCATGTAAACGTAGTGAGTGTCTCTCCCATACTACCACTGATGATCTATATATAGCCTACGTTGTGCGTTACGTTTTAACACTGTTACTGTGTACCCGGAGGCGCACCGTGTGGCAAAAATGATTAAGCTTACTGTACAATTCAAATCTCCGTTAGTCGCTACTTACGAAATTAAAGGTGCAGGTAAAAATGAGGCCTATAAGATTACAATTACGCCTAAAATGTAGAATAAGCTTAAAAGCTAACATATTTTTGACCAGCAATTCTGATGGTTACTGCTTTTAGGTTATATAATAGAGATAGCTGTTGCAATGCGTGATAGAGGTGTGCGCCTCACCATTGGTAGTGGTGCTGTAGCCCACAGAAGACGAGATGCGACTAGGTAGTCGCTGTAGCCGCTTGTTTGGAAGGCTGCCATTTTTTAGGAAGATGACTATTGTTTTAGCAGTTCTTAGCTACATTCCGAGATTAAGTCGTTAGCCTTACTAGGAGAAAAACGACTAAACTTTGGGTGTACGCAGCTGATCCTTTGAAAATGTACGTACGGCTCTGCTTGCCACTCAAGCATGTTGTATGATGTATAGGTAGCGTTTCGCTCTATCAATGGTCATAGCGGGTTTTAGTGAGGAAAAAGTGGCAAAAGAGGAATTTTTTGCACCAAAATAAGGAAAATTGAGATTTTTTTTTTCGGTAGAAAGTATAGCTAAAAATACGGGATTTTAAATTAAAGCTGGCAACTGGCAATACGACAATTTTTAGCTTAACGTCGTAGAGAGTTTATTTACATCCGCCGATCGCCGATATCGAGCTGTCAATCTGAACACCCGATTGTTATCTGCAGAATTCAACAATAATTGTAACACTCAATACTGAAGACTTCGTATTTTATTATCACCTTTTGTTATCAACAATGAAATATTGTTATGTTTGACGTTTTGTGAGCAATCAATTATTGTAACCCCACGTGCTGGACGAATGTTTGGCTTCAATTTTTAGCTTTTTTAAAACTTCACTTCCCTCCTGATCCTCCCAACTGAACCCACTCCTGCATCGATCGCCATATTTCGACGCCATTTAGGCATTGTAGTTAGAATATTTTCACCCAACCCTAACCGTAATGTAACATCAACCCAGATTTAATCTATGCTAGCGTGAGCATAGATTCCGCCTCATTCTGTTAATCCCGGGTTACATGGCCATCGGGCCCAATATTATAGTGCTGGACATGCAGTTAGGTCTAGAATTACTCTAGATATGTTTTCTTTTTAGTAAATACTCGATATGACAACCAAAGTCGGTCAATTGTGTTCCCTAAAGTACGGAGTGATGAGATATTGAAAAGTAAGACCCGTAATGCCGTCTCGGGGAATCAGCTGAACTGTTGATTGTCTCACTTAAATGAACACTTTCCGTAAGTGACCTAACAGCTCAGCAACTGACTACACCAAAACCGACCCACTTCCACCGAAAGTGACGTCACACGTCAATAGTTGATTGATGAGTAAAATGGTTGCCATATCAGGGTTCGTATACACAACCGCGAATTCACTGAAAAGCCTTAAATTTGAAACTTCAAAATTCAAAGCTTGAAAAGCCTTAAATTAGGAATTTTTTATCGTCAGAGCCATGAAACGGCCTCGAATTTTGTTGGTGTAGGTACTATGGTTGATGAAATTCGTTTAATAACTGTAATTTGAAATTTTGTGCCTAAATTAATAATTTGCGTAAATAAATAAAACTAACTCGTCAGCTGAAAACATTTCTACTATGAACGATACTTCCTGCTAGGATTATTAAGTATTTAAACACCTAATAATCCTAGCTTCCTGGAGATCGAAAGAGTGAGGTGCCGTGCTGTGCAAGCAATTTGTGATGGTTGGGGCTGAGAAAAAGCTATTCCTCTAGTCCTCTATTCGTCCTCCTTCCCTCAGCTCCCTACTTCAAAGTGACTAATAAATTATATAGACTAGCAAGAAACTGGAGTTTATTAGGTAATTTAATGCGCAAAAAAGCCTTGAAGTTGGCTTCAAGTGGCCCTCGAAAAGCCTTGAAAATCCTTGAAAATTGTTTGCTCTGTTGCGTACGAACCCTGCATTTTCCCAAAAGATGAGTTTTGAGAGCGTATGGACAGTACCACCGTGTGCTCACCGTAACAGTTGCGTTGTCAAGGCTGATATTTCAGTTAAATATCAGCCAATAAACACGTTTACTACTTAAGATTCGATTGACTTGGGTACCTTCCTTTAGCTTTGTGGGGAATCTGTGTAACCTTAGAACAATACACTCACTTCGTTACTATAGAGCAGTGACATTTGCCGCCATATTGGCACCAGTATGGGTTTTGGAGGGCATAACTACAAGGTGCACTACATAAAAATGGAGGGAAAAACAACGGAAGAGCGGATTTCTTAGGCTTAAAATAACGTTGTTTTCTCCAACAACAAAAATCGCGCGTTTTAGGTCTAAGAAATCACTCTTCACAGCATCGGCTTCAGAATGACGCCCTTCTGTTTCTCTCTGCAGTGCCCCTTGCAGCTAACCCATTAAGGCTCCAGCATAGAGTTATATACAATAATAATACGTCGTGTCACTGCGCTATGCGGGAGGAGCATATTCCTACGGAAGACAAAACTTGGCAAGCGTTATGCGCACGGGGGCACGAGCTAGTCAGCAAACGGGAAGAAACGCGTGTTGTTACTACGGCGGCTCATTGAGACACACAACAGTTTTTTCTGCACACACTAAACTTTCAGAAACCGGAACTTCGGCGTTCCAACACAGGATGAAGACATGCTCCAACCTAGGACGATAGGTAAACTGCGCCCGCGCCATTGGCCATTCTTGTTCCGGTTGCATAAAAATGTTGTGTGTGTGTGTGCGGAAAAAAGGTGGTTGTGTGTCCCAACGAACCACCGTACGTTGCGATCACGCAGCTTAAAAATGGTCGGCAAACACCACTAAACCATGCGCAATGGCTGTTTGCCGTGACGTCACCATGAGTTAGCCAATGACGAACGAGAACAACGGCTGTTTGGCCGTCTGATTGGACTAGCCCAGTCACGTGATATGCACGTCACAGCAAACAGCCATGACGCTTGGTATAAGGAGAGCGAATTTCCTGAAGGCAAATTGTGTTAGCTAACATTTGCCATAGGCAGTTTGAAAAATATCACGAATTGTTTTGGTATAGTTTGCGACAGTGCAATGTTGACCGGCATCTTCGAACTCCACTGTGGGCCAGCTTAAGCTACGTTTACCAGCGCCACGTCATCTGTGCTTCTGCGGTCCTTGGTCAAGCGGTCAGCAAGTGCTATGTGATAGTAACCGTTCTGTGACGTTACATTGCGACCACGGTGAGTTTTCTGTGAGAGTTACTGCCTCCTGACGTCATGAAAGAAGAGTTCTGAGAGCGTATGCGCTCACCATCATGCCCTCACCGTTATTAGATGCGTTGTTAAGGTCGTTGCTAAGCATTTTTTTAAAGTCCATTTAGGAACTACTTAAGTCATCTGTGCTGACCACGGTGAGCTTTATGATGAGTTTAAGAACGTGCCTACTATGTGAATAAAAGGTTCACGCACTTCCAACCTCTCGAACCCTACATCGTCCAACCCCTGGCGTCAAAGTTTGAATAAACCTATCCTATCCTAGCATTTTCGGGATGAGAAGGTCCCTGTAGTGCTTTGTGCACATGCCGATGTTGCATGTCAAAGATACAGGGATTTTTAGCTTGGATTTCTCCAGCTAAATTGTCCCCCTCGCATCTACATAATCATCCTCATCTTCAACTGGAGGTGACGACGGACCAGTAAATGACGGAGCGGGCAATCTGCACCGCCCTGTAGCAGAGCCACTGTCAACATCAGCGTCAGATATCCAACCTTTGCTTGTAAGCTTGTTTTTAGTTAGCGTATCCCACATTTTTTTTTTAATTTGCTGTCAAAAGGTGAAAATACGATTTCTGAAAAATACCAGCTATTTAATTTTCAAACAGTTGCTGGACGAAGGCATCTATAGTAGCAAGAAATGCCACCAAAATTGGGAATTTTGATTTTTTTCTTAATCTTTATTATAATACTAGAGGAAGCCCGTGCTACGCACGGGGTCGGTCACATTTCCCGGGACACATTTCCCGGGACATTTTCCCGGTACATTTTCCAGACGACTTGTCAAATTGATCGACCACTCATGCCTGGCTCCTTTTTGGCTGCAGGTGGAGTGGGAGAGTGCTTCCCGGGACATTTTCCCGGGACATTTTCCCGACGACTTGTCAGATTGATCAACCACGCATTGCCTGGCTCCTTTTGGGCTGCAGGTAGAGTAGGAGAGTGCATTTTCAATGCGGGCGCGAGGAGGGGAGGAGTGGTTTTACTTTAGGCTTTCCTTTAGGCTTTCCTTTTAGCCTCCGATATTATAATAAAGATCAGAAGCCGGCTAAAAGGAAAACCACTTCTCCCCTCCTCGCGCCCGCATTGAAAATGCACTCTCCCACTCTACCTACAGCCAAAAAGGAGCCAGGCATAAGTGGACGATCAATCTGACAAGTCGTCGGGAAAATGTCCCGGGAAATGTGTCCCGGGAAATGTGACCGGCCTCGTGCATAGCACGGGCTTCCTCTAGTATTGTATAAAATACTACGTGTAACGGTCGTAAATTTTGTTCTTAGAAGTGCAGAAAGGACATTATTGTCTACATTGCCACTGTCCGAATGAACATTGCTATAGTTATCTGGGCTAGGTGTACGTTTAGACTTAAGGTACAGTAGAGTGTATGACTGTACAGGTCCTTTAGACTCGCAATAAATCTAATCTGAATCAGAATCTGTTGTCATTATTGCTATTATTGTCATTATCGCCATATTTGCCATTATTGTCCAGAAACTCCATGCATCGTCATTGGGTCAAAGCAGGGGGTCGCTACTATACTGGAAACAGTGCATTATAAACCTTCGCCCTCTGCCTTCCTTTCAACGCTTCGCCGATGTCAATAACGTCAACATGGCGTTTATTTATCTTATTAAAAAAAATTATTGTAACTTCCCATATAAAGAGCATGACAACAATTTCAGATTAAAAGAACAATTTCAGAAATATCATTCAGGCGAGAGCAGAGGAGAGTGCGAGAACTGGGTACAACCGTAGGCGCCACTTTATTAAAAAAATACAGCGGCCCCTGGTTGTATTCCGTTCTCGCCTCTGCTCTCGCCTGGAATGAGATTCGTGAAATTGTTGTTTTAATCTGAAATTGTTGTCATGCTTTTTATAGGGGGGGGGTTGCAATAAGTTTGTAAATAAAATAAATAAATATGTTGTAGGATTACCATATTGCGGTTTACCATCTATCGTCCTGGGACACACATCCCACAATTCATCATTTCTGTCGTTCGTAATTGTGCGATGAAGATAACGCATGTATTGAGCAGGTAGCCACCATTGTGAAGACGCTGTATATATATCTTAAACATAATGCAAACAGCAATTTCTAAATACCAACAGCTGTTGGAAACCGTTCAAACTTTTGCCTGTACCACTGGATAAATTTTGCAAAGAGTATCACAGTGTAACTGTAGCCACGCGTGTTTTGCCCTACTCGTTGGACTTGTGTTTCTCCAACATAGAGTACCCCATGAAAATCATCGTCGCGGCTACCATCCCATAAGCTCAAAGTGGACGCCGTATCGATGCTGGCTGCTCCTTAAGTCGTTAATCTGCTTGTCCGGTAAACGAAGTTTACCATATTAACACTGGCGATAGCCAGTGTTAGTAAGGGTCAGCCTAGGGTCTCTGTGTTAAACTCTTAACTTTGAGAGCTTATAACGCCGTCAAAAGTCAACATTTTAAAACCAAATTTGGAATCCAGCCTCGACTAGTCAAGGCCTCTCTACAGTCCAAAAATTGTGAAATTCGGTCCAGCCAAACCCGAGATACAAAGAGGGGCCAAATAGACAACTTCTTGTTCTGCTTCTTCTTGATGATGATGATGATGTTGTTGTTCTGGGGATACTTTCGTCTGTCCTCTCTACAGGTCAAACCATTTGTCTTATGAATCTGGTTCTTAGCTCATTTTACAGGTATTGCTCTGTAGATGTGCCCTTTCCATAAGGCATTTTCTAATTGGTCAAGTGGTTCAGGGGTTATGGAGCTCTAAACCACCAGATTGATTGTTTTACATTGTTTTAAACATTGTTATTATGCAACAATGCCAATTTGCAAACGCCAGCTGCAAGACTGAAGATTAAAGGATTTGTTTCAATTATTAACAGTGTTAGTAAGAGTCAGCCTAGGGTTTCTGTGTTAAACTTTCAATTTGGACCGTCAACTGCACTGTTTTAACAGTTTAGCTGCAATTCTAAAAGTAACACGAATTAATAAACAAAAACGGAACGTTAAATGTTTAGAGTAAGGGTCTAAAAGTCAAAACCTAGAAGGAACACGGACAAGCTTTGACAGTAAGGGTCTAGGTATAAAATTTTGTAAGAGGCTGGTAAGCATTAGACCCTTACTACCCGGTGGTCAGAAATAAATACATTTTGACGAAAAACTGGAAATTTTCCTACAAAGACCCATGTGATGATCCAGTGGTTGGTATACGTTTGCTGCTTTGTTTTATGTTGAAAACTATTTGTCCATTTAGTAACATGGTAGGGTATTCTCAGCAGAGAGCATTACTGGTTATCCTCCACCGTAAATCTACGAAATATAATAAAAAATTCTAAAGCATCAAAAGACAAAATGCCAAACTTCACAAGAAAATTGTGTTCTTAAAGTTCTATAACAATATTCTAAGAACAAAGAAACCTGATACAACCGTTCATACACATTCTGTCCGAATAGAGTAGACCTAAGCTAACCACCGGGTAGTAAGGGTCTAATGCTTACCAGCCTCTTACAAAATTTTATACCTAGACCCTTACTGTCAAAGCTTGTCCGTGTTCCTTCTAGGTTTTGACTTTTAGACCCTTACTCTAAACATTTAACGTTCCGCTTTTGTTTATTAATATCGTCTTAGGTCAAAGTCGGGGACTAAGATTATGAACTTCAAACTTCACCATCTTTCAATCTGCAATCTGTTACGCAATCTGCACACGAGTCACGTGACTTGTTAGTTCCCTCAGAAAGTCCTAATATTATGGTAGCCTATACTCTGAAGTCATTCCTTACACTGTCCATTTCTAAAGAGTAAAAATGAAAAGAATTTAGGAGTTAAAAACATTGGTTACCTTTTACTAGGCTCTTATATGTAACTAAAGTTATAGCCTCCTCCTCCCCCAAACAAAAAGGAGTTGTTCAATTAAACGTATCTTACGAATTGCCTATATAATAGCCATTATCGTATTCCTAGCAAACAATTCTTCCCATATCGCGACGAAACGGGGGCTTCCAGCGCAATCTAATTACGTAACAACTGCACCTGAGCTTCACGCACTAAACTCGGATCCATTTCCAATTTATTTGCTTTTAATCTCTTCGCTTGCACTAACCAATGGGATCCGTTAGTCGCGAGCACAAATGGCATTAGGGCGAATTAGCGCGCGCTTAATGCACGAGCCGAGAGATACACGTAGACCCTGTGTGTGTGTGGCGGCCATTATGAACTCGTGCACGAGACGACACCGCCCG
>JAHWFP010066728.1:75693-86551 GCA_023313725.1 Lithobius niger
CCCCCCCCATAGCTTTAACCAAGCCAATGCGGAACGCACCTAGGTGCAACCCTTAAATGAACAGCTACTATGTTGTTCAACAACAATTATTTACTCGGATCTGTCCTTAAATCCCGCGATATTAGGAGGGGGGGGGGATTGAGGCTTAATGGCGCGTCGACAGCTGGGTCATTAGCACCAACCCCAGTCACAGTGCAGTGGTCCGGGTTGCCACTGCACCACACATTGCAGAGATATTAAAAACAAACCCCTAATCTAGAGCAGGAGCTATTAGAGAGATGTTTTGTCGTCAAACGGTGGATCTCGTTCAAAATTTGGAAAAGGGGGAGGGGGGAGAGCAGAAGGACGTGAGACCCTAGTGACCCCCTCCCCCTACTCAGGGCCGCATGCGCTATCGAGGGAGGGGAGGGGTGTCCCCTGAATACAAGGGTGGTTGGGGGGGGGGGGGCGTAATTACACCCAACATGTTTTCCCATGTAAATATGCAAACTGAAAGCACAGGCAACATCGAATTAATCTTGACCAAGACAAGAAATACAAGCCAGTTGAACTTGTCACCTTTTTTCTCTCCAGCAGGCGTGTGGCTGTAGACAGCGATAATGCCTCTCCTGTTGTGACCGGGGGAAGGGAGGGGGTGTGACCTAAAAGGTATCGGTTAATAATATACAAAAATACGTAATTTTTTGGAGAGGGGGGGGCGGGGCGGGCGTGAAATATAATGAGTTGCCTCTCCAGAATAAAGGACTGGCTACTACTTTGCTATTTCCTTATTTAGTGCATGCAAGTTGCAATCCTCACTGGTTCGCTAACAATATGGAATCCACAACAAAATTAATTCATTAAGTTGTAGCGGTCCGGAAAGCAAGGTGAGGTGGGGAGCGGCTGGGGGACGGGGAAAGGCGAAGGCGGGGGGGGGGGGGTGCCCCCACCCGGGGTTGAATAGGACAAAACTAAGAACCAAATGTGAAAAGCGAGCATTTTCCCGCCGATAACTATGAGCAACGTACGGCAGAGTCGTTGGTCTTGCAACCAAGAGGGTAATGTCCATCACATCTCACTTATGTGGTATAGCAAGTTAGTAGATCACGTTACGGATATATACGGGGTGGCCCATAAAAAAGGAACACCGCAAATACGTTGTAAGTCTTTAAGAAGCCATGTCTCTGACAATAAACACCCCTTATTGTGTTGACCTACAGCGGAGTTGTTCTTCCCATAGTGTAGTAGTTATGTAGTAGAACCCACGAGATGTTGGCCCAGCATACATCACACCTACCCAGACGGACACCCGTCTAATAATAACACTAACAATGCTGCGTTGATTGTCAACAACACCCGGCCACCCGTCTAATACTAACAGCATTCGATTAATGTAAACGAAATGATTGTTGGCAGTAAACTAAACAAGCGGCTACAGCGACTGCCTAATCGCACCGGTCTTCTGTACGGATCCTCCACTTCGAATGTTGAGGCGCACATATTTATCACGCACTACAACAGCTATCTGTATTATACTAATCTAAAAGCAGTTACCATCACAATTGTCGGTTAAAAATGTGTTAGCTTTTAGGCGAAATTGTCAGCTTTTAGGCCTAATTTTAACCAGCAGTTTTAATTTCGTAAGTAGCAGCCAACGGCGATATGGATTGTATAGTAAGCCTATTCATTTTTGCAACACGGTGCGCCTACAGGCATATAGTTACAGTGTTACAACGTAAAACGCGCAACGTAGCGTATATAGATCAGTGGTAGTAGGGAAGTGATGATAGAGACGCTGTTGATGAAGCCAAGAACGACTCGTAGCAACTTGACGTTGCCGTGGTAACATGATTTTAGGCCCAATTTTCATTTTTTAGGCCTAATTTTAAAAATGCGGTTTAATTTCGTAAGTAACAGATAGGCCTAATGAGAATTTGGTTCGACGGTAATCCTCTTCATTCATGCAACAATGCGACGAGACTATTTTAAACGAAGCTAAAATCCATTTGTTTTTATTGAGCGTTATCTTAGGATTTCAATTCGACGATCAAATGTTATTATTTAATTTAGTTACGTCGAAGAAGTCTATTAGCTATAAGGAAGTAACGATGTTTTAATTTGCCATGTTATTTAACTAACTTTTGACACTGAATCGACGTTGTAAACCGTGGTCGTCTCTCTCTGGTACCGTCGCGAAGTTGAAAAAAGCGACGGACGGACAAAGTCGTTGCAATAGTTTTCTCAACCGGTACGGCTGTACAGAAGCCTAAAACTGATTGTTGTCAATAAACTGAAACGATGGATGAAACAATGCTTCAGTTCAGGTGTAAGCTTCTTAATATCAAACCGCTGGCTAAAGGTTCTGTCGTTGCAGAAAATTAAAATTAAATGAATAGTGAAACTCCTTTAAATATTGAAAGCGCCTTACTTGCTGCCCAGAATCAAGTAAAAAAAATAGCACACACGAACCCATGGTACAAAGGCGTATTTATTTATTTACGGTGGCAATCCATATGAAAGTGCATGGAGTCTGGGTCAGGTGAGGCGCTGATTGAGTGAGTGAACCGAACGAAAATCAACGTTTGTTAGCCCGTGTGCGCAAACTAAAATCGTAAGTTTCAATGAATAAAACAATTGCATCACGTACATGCAACTTAATATTACACTGCTGGCTAAAGGTTCTGTCTTTCTACATGATTCTACTAAAATAAAAAGATTAGTGAAACTCGGTTAAATACGGAACAAAACGCGTTTGTTAGCCAGCGTTCTCAAAAATACATAGCCGCCGGAGTATAGACGGCATACACGCCTTTCACAACAAACACATAACAGCGCAAACAATCCAAATGTTGCAAACGGTGAATCAAACACTATCCCGTGGACCATCCTTCACCGCTGGCTAACGGTTCTGTCATTGTGGAAAATGTAAATAAAAGGATTACTGTAACTAGCTAAAAACTTTATAAAAAAAATGACATCCATAATTGAAATAACGCCATCAGGTGGCAGGGACGTTTTTACGGGAGGTGGTCCCCCATGTTTGGAGAGTTGGCAAATCAGTCGGCAAATAAGTCAGACAAATTACGTAATTTTGGTCAGTCGGCAGATCAGTCGGAAATATTACATAATTTTTTGGCTAGATAAAAAATTATGTCGGTAAATCTCTGGTTTACACCCCTCTAACTTTTATCCTTCCTGACGTTTCGGTCCGGTGGAAATATTCGTATGAAAGTCCATGGAGTCCGGGTAAGGGGAAGTGCTCAATGAGTGAGCGAAGCCAACGAAAATCAGCGTTTGTTAGCCAGTGTGCGCAAAAATACATAAACGGGGAACACGCCTTCCGCAACAAACACATGAGACAGCTAGCCGACCCAATGTTGCAAATGGTGCATCAAACACCACGGGCTTCAGCTAGTGGTATAATATTCGTTGGTTACAATAATTGTGCTTAATGAGTTAGTTCATTCATTAATCCGGGCTGCTTACGTTTGAAGGCTTTCCTGCCTAACAGACTGACAAGCTTGCACTCGGTGCTCCCGCTTCGCGTTCGTTACCGTTGGATAAGAGGAGTTGTATACCCACAGCCATTATAACTCATAATTGGGAGAAATAATGTTTCTAGACATGCGGGCCGCTTGAGTGTCCGGGCCTGGGTCCCCTGGGGCCAGTTGATACGAGCTCTAATGCATTTTTTTCTAAACGGTGGAGCCGTTTGTTTTGTTCAGTTAATAATGTGGATAGGTGGTGGTCTCAAAACGTTTAATTTCTTAGCTGAATAGAAACACGGATTCGTTCATGCTCCTCCGACACAGTCAACAATTACGAAACCTTTAGGCAGCCGACAATAGCTTATTCCGCACGACCAGGCATGGTTTGCACGGTCGCATGAATTCCCATGTTCGCTAAAATTGTCGTCAACCGTGACCTTTCAATCCTAAACCTTCAGTCGTAATATCGTCTGCCATGCTAATGTAAGCTCGGTGGCTGGCCGTTAACTGCTTTTTTTTTTGGTTGTCGTTTCCGAAAAATACCTTACGATATTTAGTAGAACTCGTTGTTCCCCGGTGTAACATACGCCGGTCTAGCTGATTTCCCGCTGATTCAACTCGGTTGTAATAGTCAGCATTATTGAAGCAATAGTGTTTGCTTCTAATTGTTCAATTTTGAACATTACCAGATTTTTTTTAGAGAAGAAGAAATCCGGTAAAGGGAGGTGCCAGCCCGGGGATTCGACCCGGGAAACCTCCGATCATCGTCGGGGCCGAAAGATTGTCCAGAATAGCCAGAATATATCCCATAGCCGCTGCAGGTGCATGGTAGCCTCTCACGCTACCTTGGCCGGTAGTCCTGGCGGGGACTTTGCCAAGGTCCCCTTTCCAGGGGTTCGACCAGATCCGCAAACCTCCAGCAACCAGGCTGAGCTCTCGCACAGCTCAGCCACGATGACCACTAGTTAGTTTACAACTGTATTTAGTTTGCTGTACGTATGAAGCTTTGTTAATTTGGGTGCAGAAATACTACCGACTAAGAGGATAAAACATTGATATCCTTGAATATATGCTGCTTTGTTGTCAAACTCTACAGAAAAATTACGATCTGAAATGCTTCAAGGTCAGGTATCGTGAAATAATCTGGTTATATCCCCGTTTGCTGCTAATAACCCAAGCATTTGTCAATTCGCAAGAAATACCGTTAACCAAAAACTTAAAACGAGGAAGGCATAGTTTTTCGAGCCATGGCCGACTGGAGTAGAAATTACGTGTCGTGCCCTTCCGACTCCAAGTAAGTAGGTAATTTCACACTCAATTTCTGACATTAAAGCATTTTAGGGGTGGGCAATAGCTTTGCCAGGGTTGTTAATAGGCGCTTTACGGCACCATGGTTTTCGGAGGTGCTAAATATTGACGACCCTTCTGTTTCTCTCGTTGGTGTAGGCTATAATAGCTCTTCGTCCTTGTTCAAACAACCATCATCCATTCGCGCACCTCTCACTGGGTGGTCTGGCCCCAACGTGACGAACGCCTAGCACAATCCATTGTCACGCCCTCACATCGATTCAACGCCAATCACACAAGCCAAATCGGTCAGAAGCCCTGCAAACAAGAAAAAAATGGACAGAAAACCAGCCAGTTTCCCGTGTGCGGCAACAACCACTTGACAAAGTCCACCCTGGTCACGACACCGTGTTGAGACGGAAGGAATTCTTCCCCATTACTCCCCACCCCCACCCCACCCCTCCGCAAATCTATCCACTCCACTTACGAGACCATGTTCTTCAGATGAACAGCCTACTACTCCATAAAATGTCGAAGAAGAGCGATCTAATGCAGATGATCGGTTCCGATGAGTGGTTTCACTTCCAGTTTCCAAGGACGTCACAACCCGCGACTGTTGGGCGATACAGTACCTTCCTAAACCAGCCAACAGAATGCACCCGCTGTTAAAGACAGTTTGGCTCCAAATTTGACGTCGCGCGTGCGCAGTGGTGTTGCGTCAGCCGTACCTATCCTAATCTACAATCGTAGCTCAGCAAACTCAACAAGCTCAACATAGCTTTCTATACGTCATACCTTCACCGCGACCAGACCTGGCTAATAGATTGGACCAGGATTAGCTAATAGATGTGACCAGGCGAGAGCAATGCCAAATTGCAAACCCCCCCGAGGGAGGTGGTTTGCCGTTGGTGGAGGTTTGAGCATGCGCGAGATAACAATTTTGCCGGAAACAGGTTCATCGCTGACGATGGTTGACGTCAATCAAGCCGCATCAACACGGCGTAGGGAACGTGCCAAACAGTCACCAGCAGTGGTGCGTTTGGTTCGCTCTGTTCGGTCGTTTAGGAAGGTACAGATTGTTTGGCACCTAAGTCAGTCAGACGATGGCGTTCCGCAACAATGCGATAAAGACTTTCGCTGTTTGCCGAAATTGACGGAAAACCAGCCAGCAGTTATGCGAAAGTCTTACCGCATTGTTGCCGAACGCCATCGTTTGATATTTGTGCAACGACGAGTTGAAACTCTAGTGAACGAGCCACTGTTGCAATAAAGCGACAGTGTTACCGCATTGTTGCCGAACTATGCAACATATTTCTACAACAACGATTTGCATTGTTAGCAGCCGAGCCATTCTTGTGATAGTACAACGAGCCATTGTTGGCGGGAATGTTCTCTTTCCTTGGGGGCTTCTTCAGCTGCAATAAATATGTCATTTTGGAAATAACGATACGTAAACATTGATATCGGTAGTAGATTTAGTTACATAGTAAGAACCAAAGGCTTTCGTTTTCTTCAACGCCTAGCACTGGTTCTTAGTAGTGGTAAGAAAACGGTTTCATTGTTGCAGCAATGTGTCTTCATGGCATAAATCCACTGCTACAACAATGATTCAACAACGAAAGAGTTACACAATGCTCTGTTATTACAGATTCGCTGTGACATAAACAATGATGGCGTTCGGGTCAATGGGAAGATCCATTGTTGAATACCTCGTGCGCTTAACAAATCAAAACATCTCTACTTGCCCGTTTTTAATTTTTGTTAATTTAAATCCAAAACAAAACCCACAAGGGTGAAAGAAGCCGCCAAGTTTCAGCCAATCAAAGTAGTGATATCAGAGCCAAAAAGGCTGCCACCAAGTTACTACATTAGTTGCCAATCTAATCCCACCGACTATTACTTCACACGTTAAATCAAAAACTTGGCCATTGCTATACCGATAGTAGCAATGGTCAGGTGTTTGATTTAACCTTTGAACTAATACTCGGTGGGATTAGCTTGGCAACTAATGTAGTAACTTGGTGGCAGCCTTTTTGGCTCTGATATCACTACTTTGATTGGCTGAAACTTGGCGGGTTCTATCACCCTTTGGGTTTTGTTTTAGATATCACTTCTTTTGTAGTCTTTTTTTTGTGGCGTCTTTATTTTTGCCACTGCCCATTCATCTCCTATCTGGCCAAGTTTGGTCGAAAAATATTGAATACGAACGGAGATATTAATTTTTTTTTAGCTTTGCTGGAATGAGGACTTCAATCATATAAATTAAAGCATTTGCTGATTTCCATTCACCCATCAACAATAAGCAGCGCGGACTGCGAATTCATTAAGAGCTTAGCGGCCCGAAACCATGCGCCCTACTACAAGCAAGTAGCTCGTGCATTTTATCAACAATGTTGTGTTGCCAATTATTTCTGGTAGTCCGTTTGAATTGTTGCTCGTTCTGCTCAGCTTAAGTATGAATAAAGAATACAGGAGTAATGCTTACTTAGATCACCGGTGGCGTTTTCCCAACTTGCAAAAAAATAGCGTTACAAATGATTGCAATCTTTTTTGTTATTGCCTCCCCAAACGTCAAACCTTAAAAGGCACGTATTGGAGTTACAAGAGTGATGAATACCAAATTTCATTCGTATCTGTCGCATAATTTATTTTATATGAGCGGAATTAGTCAGTAGTCAGCTGAAATCAACGATATTTTCAACGATCTTGACGCACTTTTATCACATTGATGCAGTTTGTGCACTTGATTCAACTCTGGTTTCAGATAAGTACCAAAGCTAGTGGCCATGCAACAACAATGCAGGAGTTAAACAATGACTTTCTTGCAATTAAGTTACAATGAAGTGTGACAATTATTGAACTTGATGGGCGGACCACTAGCGTGGTCCTTGATATAGTAGTCAGTAGTCAGCTGAAATCAACGATCTTCACGCACCATCACCTTGATACAGTTTGTGCACTTGATTGAAATACAACTATTGCTTGTCAGGGCACAAAGACCGCCCATTTCCAACAATTTTCAAGGCGTTTCGCCGCATAGGTATTTATCCTCATCATTGTGAAATACGCTCAACTCTGGTTTCAAATAAAGTACCAAAGCTAGTGGCCATGCAACAACAATGCAGGAGTTAAATAATGACTTTCTTACAATGAAGTTACAACGAAGTGTGACAATTATTGAACTTGGTGGGCGGACCACTAGCGTGGTCCTTGATCATAGTCAAAAACTAAAACTTGTTAAATGTGATCGCCAAGTTCCGACTGGTTCGGCCCTTCAAAGGAGTGATATCAACACACCAAAACATTCGCCAAGTTAATCGCACTGGAACTAGAACACTGATACTTTCGCTAGCAATGTTCAAGTTTTCATTTAACATCCAAAATATTCGTCGGTGCGATAACTTAGCAAATGTTTTGGTGTGTTGATATCACTCATTTGAAGGGCTGAACCATTCGGAACTTGGCGGTCTCTTTCACCAATTTTGGTTTTTGATATGATATCACTTTTTAATTGTGTATTAGACTCAAGTCACCTAGCCTGCAGATGTGTAATAAAGTGCAACGTCAACAGTAGCTCGAGTGGTAATTTTTTTAACATTTTAATTTCATATCACTCCTTTGAGAGGCCGAACCATTCTCAACCTAGTCGTCTCTTTAGTTTTTGGGTTTGTTTAATTTGTTTAATTTTTTTTAATTTTTTTTTATTTAGTTCACATCACTCCTTTCTCATTTTGGTGGCCTCTTTACCAGTTTTTGGCATTATTTTGATACTTTGTTTTTCGTGAATTGGACGTAGACACCGATTTCTTTGGCAACGTTGATTAGATTTGTTTAGATTTGTGAGGAATGTCTAGATCCTCACGTCAGTATACACGTTGTCATTGTCCGAAATTTGGCCAGCTTATCAAGAGACGATGCCGACAATACTAACAATGGTTACAACAATACTTTCGTAATTACGTGCCATCCCACGCCGTTTGCGTTACAACCCTAGGCTGTAAACCAGAAAAGGTATGCAGTTTGTATCGTACTGCAGACATTCGTCAAATTTCATAGCTGGAAGCCTTCCCGCTATCTCGGTATTGCGGACTAGAAGAAACTAGAAACTAGTAACACATTAGCAATGTTACTTAGAGTCACATTTTGCATTGAAAGCCACTTTATCTGACATTCCTACACAAGTTATTTTTTGTCAGGTTGGTCATTGCTCTCCATTTTTACAACAAATTTAAGCTTTTGTGCCGCATTATTATTTTTCCCCTAGTACCTGAAATGTGCCCAACTATGCCCAACTAAGATATTAGACACTGACGCTATGGCGTCGCGCTACAATGGTTTACAACCTTGCCAAGTGAATTGATGTGATGTGTGTTGCCAACTTGGCGATTTTTAATTTGTGTAGTTGCCTGTAGCCTACGTTTCCAACAAATGTGACCAACGGTATAATTATACCGAATATTTTGGATTTATTAAAGGCATTAACTGAGAAGATAAAAAGCTGGTAGAGTTTATTATTTCACTTACGTTCTTCTCCCATGCCCAAAATGAAATAAGTACGGTATTTTAACAGTACTGGTGAATTGCCCTTTCAAGTTTTCGAAAGGCTAATCAACCTCTTTCTCGTTACTTTGTTCTGAATATGAACCATCACTACAGATCACCTTTTCGCCACAAGAAAGAACAACTGCTTGACAGGGGCAATTTCTAAGACAGGGAGATTAACAGGAAGCACTTGGGGGGGGGGGGGGGTGAGGGAGAGCAGAGTGCAATGAATTGGCTTTCCTTTAGTCTGACAAGTTAATCGTGGCACATAAGACAATTAGCGCCGCCGCCAATCAAGAACTTAAGCTTCCATGCTCTTGGTAATTCACTGCCTCCCGCCCCCCCCCCCCCCTTTTCCCCTAACTACGCTCATCGTCCGTCTTCCGCCATGGCACCTCTACGCCTTACATTGCGCCTAGGCTTTGATTTATTTTTCGCTATCTATTAGCATGAGAATATGAAGGGTACGACCTACATTTTTTCGAAACACTTGCACAATTTTGGCAGAATACAATAGAATGGAACAGAAATTGTGTAAAAAAATTTTTTAAGAGCTCCTACGTTTGGTTCATCGATTTAATTTGCCTTCAACCATTAAATAAAACTTGCGCGAGTATAGAAAAATCGCGGGAGAAAACGAAAAAAAGCCCAATTGTCTAGATAAATTATGTTTTTTTCTTCGCTTTGTTGATTTTGTTATGTTAAGTCAGTTGCCTCTGCTCGAATTTCACCAGGTAGGCAAAGGAAGTTTAATCAGGAAACGTATTTTTGTTGCGGGTTTTTCCCCTTCAGCTTTTTTCAGTGGCCTTTATTGCTTGCGTCCCTTTTTTTTCCAGGCTTTTTCCTCTGCTTTTTTCTCCTACATTCGCACGTGCATAAAAATAGTATACTACGTGTTTTGTGTTTTTTTTTTAGTTATCCTTTAACTTCCGATTCATTTCTCTAAATAATGGTTATTTGATGCATTTCACTGTCTGTGAGTCAAAATCCCCCGAACGTCTGGCCGAATTTTATTTATTAACGAACTTGAATCCGCAATTTGGGCCTAGAATATGGAAACGTCGCAAGATGGCTTTTAAAACGCGGTCTATGTGTTAGATTTGGGCTTCGTGGTGATGTATTAGCACAACGATGACAATTCGCGTCAGTATCGTACCAAGTTGGTTGCCGTAATTGGGGGGGGGGGGGGGGGGCAACCGCCCAAACTTCGTGTAGGTTTGCGTATTTGGTCGTTTTATTCTTCTTGTTTTTATCTACATATCGTTACCATAAAATCCGCTTCAGGAAATACAGAACCGTAAACTAAATCTTTCCAAAACAAAATTGTGGGGGGAAAAAAATCTAAAATGGAATTGTTAACAAGTTTTGTTTTGGAAAGATTTAATTTCTTTTTTTAATTTGAAAGATAAACACCATCACTATGCAAACTACTACTACACCTACTATTCAGGGTTGAATGATTGATTATAGTTTGCCGAAAATAAATCAGAAACTAGTTCAAAAGTTATGGAAGCAGCGTACCAGCACACCAGCACAAGAAGCTCCGTTGTTCCGCTTCGCAC
>JAHWFP010066728.1:86561-98469 GCA_023313725.1 Lithobius niger
CCGTTGTTCCGCTCCGCACTGCGCGTCACTAAAAGCTTTAAGAAGCAGCTTAAGACTCGTTTCGGAGGTGTCTGAAATTTTTGTCTTCCAAATTTAAGTGAAAAACAATACCAGCAGTGAACATAAACACACTTATGTACTACATTACTTTATAGGCTGTGTACCAATCAGCTCAAGTGAAACAAGAACAAAAAAAAGATTCGATGAAGATATTGATCTTAAGTCAAACACCTACTCGTAACCGGTCTTTGAAAACCTTGAAAACAAAAGACTGCAGCGACTACCTAGTCACAACCCGTCTTCTGTATACTTCCACCAGTTTCGAAATTGTGGAGGCGTACAACTCTATCCCGCACTGCAACAGCGCTTTCCATTATATAATCTAAAAATAGTAACCATCACAATTGCCGGTTAAAGATGTGTTAGATTTTAGGCATAATTGTCAGCTTTTAAGGCTTAATTATTACCTGCCGTTTCAATTGGGTAAGGTGGAGCTAACGGATAATTGGGTTCGAGAGAAGGCTTATTTATTTATGCAACTATTTTAAGACCCAATTTTCTGCTTTTAGGCCTAATATTTTTTACATGCCATTTTAATTTCGAAAGTAGCAGCTAAACGGAGAGTTCAGTTCGAGAGTATAGGCCTATTCATCCATGCAATACGGTGTCGAGACTTTTAAATGAAGCAGTAATGTGTTCGTTAACGAAGTCCTTTTCTTTTTACGGTTTGTTCTCATGCTGTAAGGCTTAAACGCGACGATCAAATGGTAGGCGATTATTTCACCGAGTTATGTCGAGAAAGTCTATTATAGTGTCCGCGGCCTGTCTTGAGTCGTGCATATATTTATGAGCGGCTGCGTCTTCCTGGAAGGGTAGTCGATGGCTGCCATTGTTTTTGTAACCATCTTGGATATCAACAAGGCACTCTGCTACCAAAAACATACAATTGATCATCTCTGTCGTTCTGGGGGCGAACTCAAGATAGGCCGCGGACACTTTAGGTCTAAGGAAGGAACGATGTTTTAATTTGCCGTGTGTTTTAGCGAATATTTGGTCGCTGAATCCAATGGTGAAACCAGTTTTGTCTTTTTCTGGTGCCGTTCTCAAGTTGAAAAAAAAGTGAAGGGCGGACAGACAAAGTCGTTGCAGCCGTTCGGCTTACAGAAGACTAAAGTGCAAGTATATCACTGACACAGACTTCGACCACAACCAACACCATCCGCACCCCCATTTAACTTTTACTCCACACTGTCAAATTTACAGTTTTACCCCCGTTTTAGAGGTAGATTTACGAATACTGGTACAATAGGCAAAAATAAAATCAACAATCGGACAAACGAAAACAAGCACACCATCGAGTATAATTCAGTTTGTAAAAAAAAAAGGATCTTTTACGAGTTTCTCAAGCATGTGGCGGTTTCCATGGTGCAGCAGACGCCATCTTGCTCGCAAGGCCGCCATCAATGTCCTCATCCTTAACAGCCATTTTCGGGCGAGTCAGGTAAAAAGCAGGGCGCATGATGATATCTTTTTCGGTGGGTTCGTTAACTCTTTTAACCTTAGTTACAGGGTTGACCGAATAAAGACTGTACGATCGTCTGACCAGGGGTACGTGTTGAATGGCGTGCAGGCGTAGGGTAACTGGCATATCCATCAGCCTGTCCTTGTCTCTCGCCGCTAAATATTTAGCTTGCTTCTTTGTCAGCTGGATTTTCTCCAGAGCCAACTGATGTTCCAGCGACGCCAATCTGGCATCCTCAGAACGGAACGACTCGGTCGCAGACGTCAACTATTTAAGGAAATTAAGAAGTCAGTTAAAATTATAAAAAAAAAAGTTATTTTAAAGATAAAATTGTATTTATCCTCAGTAGCGTGCACAAGCCCCGGAGATGGCTAGGGCAACTCAAGGTCGCCGTGTACTTTTATTTTTCAGAGAAACTTATTTTTTATGCTCTTTCAACCTTTTTTTTACCCCTTTTTAGCCTTTTCCACCCTTTTTTTTTGGTCATTTCACCGGTTTCTGTGCCTTTTATGGCCCTTCAGACACTGCCGCAGCACATGTAGGCGCATTTAAAGGCTTAATTTTTTTTACAAAAAGAAAAGGCAAAAAATGTTATAATCCCTCCCCTACGCACGCCACTGCTTATCCTAAAATACTTACTAAAAAAGTATTTTATTAAAATACATCGTTAATTCTGCATGTTCAAAACCCTAAATATAACACTTTAAGAAAGTTCCTTGGCTCACCACAGTGTGGCACTCTGCTGGTAGCAGGCCCCGCCACACCATGCACTACAATCGTTTGCACAACTAATCAGTTCAGACAAAGTGGGGACGATGGGTGGGTTCACTAAAAGTAAGTATTTTAGGATAAATAAACACTAATTTTATCTTTAAACTAATGTTTTCACTTCTATCCGAAAATACTTCCCTTTCAGATTTATTCTGACTTTGTCCAAAAGGCGGCAGGTCAGCTAAGCCCTGAGCATAGTTCCCTGATGAACCTTCCACCCTTAATTCTATTCATGATTGAAAGGTACCCACCTGGGATACTAGAAGTTTCCTAAGTTTTCAGCAGTGGGAACTAATTTTTGCCCACATTGCTGCTTGCCATAATGTATTCATTCAATCTGGCACCAAGAATTGTTCCGCCAACGTCCTGTAGGCAGTGGCTTATAAAAGTATTTTTACTAGTAGAATATGCTAGCCAGGTTTGGTCACCAAACCTTTTACAGGACATTGACCATGTGGAGTCGGTCCAACGTCGGTTTACGAAGTCTTAAAATGTGATGAAAAATTTAACCTATGAAACCCGGCTCCAGATATTGAACCTGGATTCCTTCGAATTACGACGCTTGAAAGTGGATCTAACCCTTACTTTCAAGGCTTTAAAAGGCCTTTGCACCAGTTGTCGGGTGTCAAAGGAAGGAGGACTGGTTCCTCTCGTGACAGTTTTTATAGGTCTATTAACCAGATTGCTGTCAGCCAGAGTGGTGCTACTAGAAGGAAGACGTCTTCCGAGGGTCTAATTTTGTTCAGGACCTATTGGAGAAGAGTGGACGAAGGGAAGGTGTACACGTACATCCAAGGAACGCTGAGGTTGTCAGTCGCCGAAGCCAAGATGTCCAGGAATGGTGAGATGAAGTTCGGCAGACAGTTGTTGTGACGAGTTGCGAGCAGGTCGAGCCATGGTTTTTTCCCCTTTTCGAGAATATTGACTGGCAAATTCTGGAGGAAAGTTGTCACCAGATTGTGGGCATCTTATGCGATCATAGCAGCTCGTTTGCTCGATTGTGGGCATCTTGTCATATATCACGACAGCTCATCCGCTAGAACGTTCCGGGTTCCTGCCATGTGTTGGGGGAGAAGAGTTAAGTTGTAGGTTCAACAGAATATGTTGAACAGGGTGGATAATTCGGCCATCAAGGTGCGGGAGTGGGTCCCACCTCCTCGTTGTACATATGCAATGGACACTGTGTTGTAGGACATAAACACAACAGTTTTTTCCTGCGGCTCACCTGTGAACAGCATAATTGGCGGCTCACAGTTCCAGGGTGTTAATGTGGAGAAAAGCTTCCATTGGTGACCAAGTACCTAGATCAGTGAGATCCTCCATGTGGGCTCCCAATTCCATCGTGGAGGTGTCCGTGAACAAGAGAATATCGGGGATGGGATGATGAACAGGCACGTCCACCTTCAAGTTGTTTGCATGAATCCACTACTCCATGGTGTGCCATGGTAGGTTGGTTGTCGGGATCCTGTCCTCCCAAGAAAGTTGAGGGAACCACTCTTCCTTCCAGACCAGTGCATGGGTCTGGTTCCTCGAAGAACCCAGAGTTACTAGTTGAGCACAGGAATCCATAAGTCCTATGATGGATCCCAAATCCCAGTCGGAAAGATTCGTCACATGGTGGACACCAATCAACGATGAGGTTAGTTTCAAGATTCGTTTTTTTCGGTGATGGGCAAACCAGAAAGTTGTCCAAATCGATTTCCACGCTTCGAAACACAAAGGATTGGGCTGGGTGGAATCTATATTTTGAGATGTCGATTCCTAGACAGAGCTTCCCCAAAAAGGGTCAGGCTTCAGCCTGACCCTTTTTCATTGTTGACACTGTCGTCGAAGTTCCGGAACAGCCAATCGTCGAAGTAAGCTTGAGTTAGGATCTGGTTGTTGTGAAGGTAACCCACCCTGATCGGCGCAGACTGACAGGTGTATTTCCAAGATCCCCTTGCTATAATTTTTTTATTTTGGTAAATAATATTTATGGGTACTCTAATACGCACCTTAAAATATTCATACTCGAACCGTTACAGTAAACAACCTGATTATAAAAAAAGAAAACTGTCGAAGCAAGCATTATAGTAGCGTTACGGAAAGGGGGGGAGGGGGAGAAGCATAATTGAAAGTCTGGCCCGACTCCAATCGTTCCGATAATTTGTCTTGCTATTATTTTGTCACCCTCTTTCAATGGCTAATGGCCGACGCTTCATTCAACTCGCCAATCAATGACTGCCATTATGATTCCACCATAATAAAATTAATAATTGAATCATCAATAAAGCATTTCGCAGAAGTAATTTTACCTGGATTGACCAAGATATATAGGAACATGCACAACGAACTACTATTCCCCACTCAGTCACCCGGACCCCCCCCCCCCCCCCCCCCCCTCTCCACCCAGTTTTGTTCTGCCCGGTGGTAAATGGATAAATAAAAATCTGAAGGGGTCGTTATAAATTTACTTTCCCTACAATTACACTTGAACAAACGTTAAAATTTCCAAACCAGTGTTTAATGGGTATAAATAAAGCGGAAATCAGCCATCAGCGTAAACCATCCTCTTGAAATAGTTAGCACTTGAAGCAGTCACGTTTTATGGTGGTGGAACCGGGATGCGAACCGCCAAACTTAGTCCTTCACTGCCCTAACAGATACGGTATACCGATATCGCCCACTGGCTGGTGGCTCGTCCTAGATCTGGTAACGGAAGTGGTTCACTGGTTCGAATCCGGGTCACGTTACTATTATTATCGTAAATCGCCTCTTAAACGCCCACGGGCCGTTTAAATTAATTCGATAAAAAAAAAGGGAGCGGATCACAACAAAGTTGTAATAATTCAGGCAGAGTGTTTAGTCCAAACTCCATCGCGAAAAATTCAAAATTCGGCGTTTATTCGATCATTCACGTGTACACGTGATCTGTGTACGATCTTGTATTAACGCAGTGCCTTTATTAATTTATTATTACAACCCGTAATAATAACCACAGTTCATACATGCTATTCCCTCTCCCTCCTCTGAATGGGATCAACCAGCTATAACACCAACCAGTAACAACGCCAACCTGTGACCACGCCAACCTGTACCAATGCCAACCTGTAACAACGCCAGCTGTTATAATGCCAACGCATAATAGTACCAACGGTGTTTAAAGCCAACCAGTAACTACAGCAACACGTAATAAAGCCAACCGGTAATACCACCAATTACAGTTTGAGGGTTGGCTTTATCCACATTTGGTGTTATTCACTCGCCTCATTACAGGGGATAAAACATTAATTTCCTTGGGTGCATGAAGCTTTGGTAATTTCTTTTTAGCAGAAAAATTATGATCTAAAATTGCTTTAAGGTCAGAAATCGTGAAATTACCTAGTTTACAGCCTCCCATAGGTAATTTCACGGTTTCTGACCCTTAAAAGCATTTGCCAAGGGTGTTAATAGGAGATTTACGGTATATTCTAATTATAACTGATAGTGTTTTTATGCAGACCGTTGTTTTTCTGTGATAGTTGATTTATAATGAAAATTTTTTTATCTTAAAAGGACATACCTTCTTACTATTTCGAGCATCCTGCGCGAAATAGCTTTTGCAACATTTACATAGGTTAGAGTGAATGTATGAAAATAAATGCCTTTGCAACATTGACGCGCGCCTGAAGTAATGTTGCAAACTGAGTCATACAGGAAAGCCAACTGGCAGGAAAGTATCCTCTAAATTGTTTTCAGGAAGAGTTGGCAAACTAATACTGAATTCAGATTAACTAACGAATTAGTATTAAAAAACGCTTAACTGGAGCTTCTTTTACACGTATTAGTGCGACGCTGATGGCTCACATGTCTTTTTTTTTTTGTCTGTTCCTTTAGCACATTAAGATTTTTAAGGCTTACATCCGTATTTTAAATAATAAATATAACTTTGACCTTTAATGGTCAGGATGACGGAAGGGTGTTGGCCACTAAATCCGTTCCTTATAAAAAAAAAAATGAGAGAATTGTCAGGGATGGTAATTTCGTTTGAGAAACCTAGCAAGTGAATGTTCTTCCAAACGGCGTTTAAACACGCTCACGGAGGGCGCAATGACAACAACTTCGGGAAGGGAGTTCCAAGCTCCCACAACACGTGATGCAAAGAAGAATTTCCTACAATCTGTGCGCGAAACGGGTTTGAGTGAGTGGTCCCGTGTAGTGTTACAATTTGCAAATGAGAAAAATGGCACCTCAACTGAGAGGAGTCCATGCAAGATTTTGAATGTCAAAACGAGGTCCGCTTTGAGACTTCGCAGTTCAAGGGTTCAAGATGGGCCATGGATAGCCTTGCGTTAGCAGTGTAATTTCGATATCCATTAAGGTTACGAGTAAAACACCGTTGAACATTTTACATTTTACAATCTTAAGCGTTTTTTAATACTAATATCTTTCTTTTTTGTCCCACAGCAAGATAAACAACACCACGAATATTACCATCACCTTAAAATAGCTGTTTGATACCTAGTTTTAAACTATAAAAAGTGAAAATCTGTTTGTTCATTGGTTCGATCCCCATTGAGAGAAAATTTTCCGAAGACTAGCAACAACAAACAGAATGTTGGGGTCATATTAAAATAGCGTTCAAAAGGTCCTGGGGCATTTTTGACACCCACGTTTAAGCTATACTAGTTGAAAAATGGGTTCATTGGTGGTCATCGTGGCTGAGTTGTGAGAGAGCTCAGCCTGGTTGCTGGAGGTTAGCGGATCTGGTCGAACCCCTGGAAAGGGGATCTTGGCAAAGTCCCCGCCAGGACTGCCGGCCAGGGTAGCGTGAACGGCTACCATGCTCTTTCAGCGGCTATAGGAACTATTCTGGCCAATTCTGGACAATCTTTCGGCCCTACGATGATCGGAGGTTTCCCGGATCGAATCCCCGGGTTGGCACCTCCCTTTACCAGATATTTCTTCTTCTCTAAGAGTCTGGTAATGTTCAAAATTGAGCCGGTTCAGCCATACAAGCATTAAGTTGCTTCGACTGACTTAAGGCTCAAAGAAATTAATTTACAAAAAAAATAAATATCTAGGTTAAAGCAGAATTTCCCCAACAAGAATAATAACAAGAACATTGTAGTCACATGAAAACAGCATTCCGAAGGCCCTGATCCTTGCTAATGCCTACGTTTTACACTATAAGAAAAAGAAAATCGGTTCATTGGTTCCATCTGTAGGTGAACGCAAAATTTCCCTAACAAGAACAACAACAACAACAATATTGTAGTTGGATTAAAATAAACCTTCAGAAGGTAGTGGGCCATGTTCATACATAGATTTTAATAACTTGGAAATCGGTTCATTGGCCTGGAGATGGCCAGAGTCCCGACAACAAGAACAAGAAAGAAATGGCCATGCTCTGTGGACGCCAAATGGCTCGGTAGTTGTCATTAAAATACTTAATGCAGTGAAATCGTTCTGACACAACCCAAAACACAGAATTTCGTTGGTCTACGTCAATACAGAGGGAAACTATAGGATTTCAAAGAATTTCAAGGCCCTGAGCCTTGTCAATACCTGCATTGGAGTAAAAAGCAAAAGCACAGTAACAGATTATATGAAGTCAAACCAAGAAGTGCTACATAAAAATATAGAAACAACGTTTCGAAAATTTTCAATTTTCGTCATCCGGTTAGCAATAAAATTAAAGCATAGCAAAAGCCACTAAGTCATCCTACATTAAAAGCATAAAAACAGTTATTTTAAGCGGATAAAAACCACCAATTTCTCCCCTCAAAAGAGGCAGAAATGGCAGCAGAAATGCACAACCCACCTACTTCGTTGGAAAACCTACATTTCAAATGGTGCATTTCAGCCACCATTTCTGCCTCTTTTGAGGGAAGAAATTGGTGGTTTTTATCAGTTTTAAATAACCGTTTTCATGCTTTTAATGTAGGATGACTTAGTGGCTTTTCCCATGCTTTAATTTTATTGCTAACCTGATGACGAAAATTGAAAATTTTCGAGACGTTGTTTTGTATATTTTTATATAGCACTGCTTGGTTTGACTTCATACAATACCTGCATTCTAAGTCACAAAATTTGAAAATTAGTTCTTTGGTTCAATCTCTGGATGGGAGCAATAGCAGCAAGAATACAGTAGTCACATTAAAATAGCTTTCGAAAGGCCCTATAGATCGTGTTAATACCTACGTTTTACGTTTTCAACCACACACCTGAATATCGGTTCATTGTTGATCTCTAGGTGTAGTACAGCTGGAGTACTTTAATTTGGGCTAATCATTCACATCGAGCTCAAACCAAGAAATTTGGTACGCAAGTCATTCTTAGCATACAAATCGAGCTAGCTATGGAACCTCCTCCAGATGCCCCGTAAAGGCGTCCCTGTGTGCGCACACACTCAACCTCTGTGAGGTTGATGACCAACAAATTCTTGCAGTGAACCAGTCGTCAAAAATCCTGAGGACTATAGTTTAATCACTAGTAGGGCCGTTACACATCCTCACTCCTCACATTACAAACCGTCACAAAGCACGGTGGTCAACGTCGTCGTCTCCAAACTAAGTGAACGCCGGTTCGAATCCCACCCCACTAACCTAAGAAAAAAATTCTCAGTTCGGGCGTCTCAAGGCCCTGTAAAAAAAAAAAAAAACACCTCTGTTTCCATGTCTTTGAAACGTTTAAAACAGCAATTTTCAAAGTTTTTAAAAATCTGAGTAAATGGATTCTTGTCTTTCCTTTGCACCATCCCCCGCCCCCGAATGGGCCACTCCCGATCAAACAGGCTATACACACGCCATTTTTCTAAGGCATGTAAGGCAAACAGACTAAATCCGTTTTATTCGCCCCCAGAAACGGTGGTGCGAGTTTCCGATTTAAATCAGACTGGATTTGGTGATACAGTAGGAAAGCAAAGCAACTTCCGTTCCGAATTGGAGGTGTGGCGCAGGCGCGTGTGACACTTGCCACCTGGCGCCAAACAGCTATTATTAACCCATTGGCCGTAACGATATGACGGTAATGATGACGCCTTGTCACAGAGGATTGGCAGAGTATAAGGGCACGGGGCTGGGGGCGGAGGGGGTGGGGGGGGGGGAGAGGAGGAGATGCAATGATACGAAGGGGCCCAGAGTTAACGGGTAAACCATGCAGACGATTAAGCCGAGTCATTAAAGTTTAACCCGTCTGTGCTGGCCGCGACATAGCCAAGCGTTTAAATCATTAAGATGGTTGTTCGACAAACAAAAAATATTACTTTTCTATTTTTTTTTATTTCAGGAGATTTTAACTAAGGGCATACTGCCCTACAACACTCAGCAGCCGTTTAGGAATCAACCCATTTATGAATCGGTCATATCTCTGGAGGAGAGGTTGGAAGAATTGCTTTTTTTTTTTGGGGGGGGGCATGGCTTTTATGGCTGTAACATGGTGTCTAACTATGATGTGTGTTACGCCGGGAACAGTTTACTTTTAACAGGCCTCTTTGTGCGGCCTTTATTGGAGTATGCCAGCAGGTCTGGTCACCGGGCTATTTGGGGGACATAGACAGGGTGGAGCCCGTGCAACGACGGAACACGAAGGCAATGCCAGGCATGCGAAATTATACATACCCCGAAAGACTATAAGCATTTTAAAAATGGGCTTACTTGAGTTAAGGCATATCAGGGCGGACTTGGTGTTAGCCTACAATATCTTGCACCACAAATTACCAATTGATCTACTACAGTTTTTTGAGCTGAGCACAACGACCAAAACACGCGGTCACAGCCTGAAGTTGATTCTCCCTAAACATAGGTTATATTGCCGTAAGCACTTCTTTCCATGTCGGGTGGTCCCCGTATGGAACTCGTTGAGTGAGGTGGTGGTCTCGGCCTCGTCTGTAACCGGGTTTGGGAGAATGTTGAAAACTGTAAACCTTATACCACATCAAGCCAGAGTCGGCCAGAGTACCATCCTTATGAAAAACTCAACGAGATTTAAGATTGAACAATTGAAGACCGAGTGCTGGTCTCTTGTTTATTTTGTAAAAGCATCCTTTAACGTTGGATAGGTTGTAAGTGGTTGGTAATTCGACCCATTTCCTGCCCCCATGCCCTCTTGTGGGCTGGAAATCGAATTATTTTTATTACTATACAAAGGCACAAGTTCAGGCCGCATCCAAGGTAGGTATCGTTAGTAGTTAGTATAACTGGTCAAGAACAGCGGCGTGTACAAACTAGGGTTGGCCCCCTACAGGAGTACACTGGTTACAGCATGACCCAGAGGGGGATACCCCCCCAGAAGTCAAGAAAATTTTGAAAATCCTCATTAAAATTATGCAAAATGATTAACATTTATTCAGCAATGGTTTTAAGACTGCTTTTAGTAGGGATAGCAAGATACAACATTTGTTTATCCAATAATATTTTTAAAATTATCGCGATAATCGATAAAACAAATTCTGAGGCTGGAATAACCATTTTAACTTTCTTAATTAAAAAATAACCTTGGCAGAAGCCTACAGTGCAACCTTCATGAATGTATTGTGAGGCGCTCGCCATTTGGCCAATAGACATGAAAATATACTTGCCATTATCCATGCATTGCTTCCTCACCACCTAGAAACAATTAGCAGTTGTGCTGCTCCTTAATGCTTAAATATTGTTTGCATTAAACTAACTCTCCAATCAGCTAAAGTGGCTAGCAACATGTTTCACACTTGGTTGGAGAGCCCTTGCAATTCCGCACGTAATGCCACAAACCGCTTGTTTATATATAGCTATTACGTTTACCGAGATATGACAATTTAAGTTTCTGGCTTTGCACGATAATTCGATAAGTCAGAAAATGAGCGATACGATAATTGACCAAATTTTTTATCGCGATATTACTGATTATTGTGCTACCCCGAGCTTTTAGTTTTCCTGCATTTGGTGGGTGAGCCGGGGCCCTAACACAGGTGGGCCCCCGGCGCCTGCCAGTTTGATTCTATTGTGTACACGCCACTGGTCAAGAAGAAACCGAACCAAGACAAGATGGTCGCCGCAGGACGCCATGTTGTCCACTATTCCAGCCAGCTAGACTGTGGTCATCGCGAGGAAGGAAGTGCGCACGAGCGGCGGCGCGCGACTGATCCACCAAGGTGATCGCCGGGAAATTAACCAGAAGGTTGGAGGCACTTACGGGATTACGAGACGAAGGCTTCGAGGCACTTGCACGCGCCCTAAAGCACTTAAAAGGCCCGACACACGCACTCACGACACGCCCAAGCAACAAACCAACATATAAGGGAAACCCCGTAAAATGCAGTTGACGATATAATAATTATGACGATAGTTTGTTGGTCGGTAATTTAAGCAACAACCATCGTTATCTCCAACTCGTTGGCTGGCAAGTCTGCAGTTTAAAATAATAAATTAGACTAAGGTAATGAACCAAATATTCACGACGAGGAACCGTTTTCCGATTACAAATTCTTATCTTGAATGATAGGAAAACGACGAAACTTGACCTTCCCGATTATAAATTCTTAAATGATATAGGAAAACGACGAAACTTAACCGTGCCGATTATAAATTCTTCAATGATAGGAAAACGACGAAACTTAACCTTGTCGATTATAAATTCTTGAATGAAAGGAAAACGACGAAACTTAACCTTGTCGAT
>JAHWFP010066729.1:0-17594 GCA_023313725.1 Lithobius niger
CGAAAGAAGAGAAAAAGAGAACTGACCTATTCATTTTAATTGTTATCAGTGCAACGTCATAAGAGGAAAGCACTTCGAATCTGTTTAGTGCATTCTTAAGTGAGGCAGGTAGTTCACAAGTGGTAAGTTCATTTAAGTCCATTTTGAGATAATTAAGGTTAAACAAACGAACCCATTACAAAAATCTCTCTTAAGTAATACTTAATGGTGATAGGTGAGGCATTTGAGTCAGGTATAATACATGAAACTGTGCAGACTGCAAACTTAATAGCCCAAAATCATGGGCGTGGCAGTTGTCTACTCACCACCCCATGAATAGCATGTTGAACACAGTAAAAAAACTAATATTTTTATTACATTTCTGGACTGTGCAATTGAATCTACAAAGTTTCCCTTTGGCACCACCCATCCAACTCTGTAACCTTAGGCCTATATAGAGTAAGTCGGCACTTAAAAAAAAGAAATGACCCTGTTGGACTTGGCCAAAAAAGTGCAAAAATCGAAAATTTGTTTATTAAATTTCTGGACTCTGCAATTAGTTCTCAGAAACTTTGCCTTTGACACCAAACGTCTATCTCTGTAAGTTTAGATTTTAGTATAAGCATCGATAGGACTTAGAAAAATTTAATTTCCTTCAGTGACTTGCACTTACAGGAAAAATTTGCAACTTGGAAACATTTTCGTTTAGTGCACAAGAAGATAGCTACCATCTACTGGCCAAAAACTGAAACTAGGAGAAACACCACTTATGAACTGTTAGAAACACATATTACGATTCGAAAAATGTGCCTAACGCCGTTTTTTTCAAAAAGTGGACTAACCACTTGTGAACTAACCGCCTCAAGTGACAGACAATGCACATACACAACAAACGGTGAGGTTTTATAAGGTAAGAATTTTAAATCAATTAGTTTTTCCAACAAATGGATGTATCATAGCTATTTTTTAGCAGGAAGATAGAATATAGGCAGGAGAATGTCTTTTTTTAACTGATCCGAAGTCAAAACAGCAAAGGAACGCAAATAAACTTTCCTGTATGGTTCCAAATATTAGTCTTACCTTACTGTTTAGTCCACCTGAAACCTTCCTACTGTATTCATCCACTATACGCATATATAAAGAATAAATATAAAGAAGACATTTTTAATACAATAGTAAGTTACACATGGATTAAGAGTACGCAAAACTATAGTCTCTGAAACCTTACATGAAAAATTTGTGTACCGTTACTGGAGACAGGTAGTGACGTCATTCAAAATGGCGGTATTTTTCACGGGTACTTGACGTCACTTCCGATTTACACAGGTGCCGCCATCTTGGCAAATGGCCGAACTTCGTGGGCGCTGCCATCTTGCAAAAAAAATGTCACTTTCGGTCCTCACTAGGATGTATTAAGTGGCCACAAAAATGTAGCAAAAAGCACTTTTCCACCCTCCTCCACATTGACGAAAACTAGAAAAAAAAGTGTGCCATCTTGGATGACGTCACATCCGGTATGATGTCACTTCCAGTCAAAAGGTCAAAGGTCAAGGGGGGTATGTCCGCAAATTGCCTTTTACCACTACTGACGTCACGCACAGACGAGTGTTTATCTATTGTGCGTGCTAATCACAGATTATTTTTAACAGACGATGGTATACCGAAATCACACCTACTCTGTAGTGCACCTTTAATTGTGCATCTTTCATCAACTAATTACCTCATTAACATAGAATATCATATGATTTGCCCAGAGAGTAGGGTATAATGTGATATTAGGTGACATATATACCACCCACTTCGAGTCATGTGATAAAAGTGGGTGTAATGATGCACTTCCGATAGCCTGATGAAAACTGGGGGGTAATGGTGTCACTTCGATTTTTCGTCAATCTGAAGGAGGGTGGAAAAGTGTTTTTTACTATCGTTTTCCGGTTTTCGTCGATCTGGAGGAGGGTGGGAAAGTACGTTTGCTTCCTTCTGTGATGTCACTTCCTATCACGTGATCAAAATGGGGTTAGTGACGTCACTTTCGGTCACGTGATGAAAGTGGGGACGCCACTTCGGTTTTCGTCAATCTGGAGGAGGGTGGAAAAGTACCTTTTGCTATCTTTTTTCGTTTTGGTTGATGTGGAGGATGGTGGGAAAGTGTCTTTTGTTACTTTTTTTGTGGAGCTTATGGTGGGTGGAACTTATGACATCACTTCCTGTATGACGTCACTTCCTGTTATGACATCACTACCTGTATGACGTCACTTCCTGTTAAGACATCACTTCCTGTATGACGTCACTTTCTGTTATGACATCACTTCCTGTATGACGTCACTTCCTGTTATGACATCACTTTCTGTTATGACGTCACTTGTGGTTATGACATCACTCCTGGGATTTGTACTAAGTTCGTGTTTTGTGTGATATTAAGGATATTAGTCTTAGTGACGCGGTGAGTTTAGGTGATATTGGAAAACCTTTAAACAATCAACTATCAATAATACTGGAGAGTGTTTTGAACCAAACTCTGAAGTATTGAGAGTTATAATTGATTTTTAAAGTACATTTTTGTAAGTTTACACCCATAACCATTACGGTCAGCCCAGTGAGTTAAGTGTCAAAACAAATTCGAGAAAATTCAGTCCAGATGTAGTTCTGGACTTGAACACATGGCCTCCCAGCCTTGGTGCAGTTGGGCAGGGCTACATGCACCATATCATATGAGCAATTTCATGCTAATGTCATATGAGCAACTTATGCTAATACTCTTCTGATATGACGCATACAGCCCTGCCCAACTGTGTCAAGGCTGGGAGGCCGTCTTTCAAAGTCCAGAACAGCATCTGGACCGAATTTTTTTCGTTGGACCTCTCCTTATGTAGGAAAAAATATTACCCATGATGCATCACACCAAAGAAGTTGGCGCAGTCCAAAAAATAAAAAAAATTGGCATGGTTCCAAAAAAAATAAAAAGTTGGCGCAGTTCCAAAATAAAAATTTTCGAGGAGGGTCCTATATAAGGAGAGATCCAACGAAGAAAATTCAGTCCAGATGTAGTTCTGGACTCGAACATATGGCCTCCCAGCCTTGGTGCAGTGGCAGGGTTTCATGCACCATATGAGTAGGGAATCTCCACTAATAGCTCCCCTCTCGGGTGGTAGTAACTCCCCTTGTAGGGGGGGTCCAGAAATATCATATATAAAACTTTCCATTTTTTTTATAAGACCTAGATAAGGAACATTCCTTTTTTTTAAGTCTAAAAGGTGTGTCTGTTAAAATTCTAATTCGTCTATTTGTTAGGAGCTCCAATTTATCTCGTCATTTTGATACATCACGCAGATTTTTTCCTCGTAATTTTTTTTTTATCAATTCGTATAGAATAAAAATAAAAGGAATGAATGATTTTTCTTTCAAGAAAAGGAATTCAAACTCATCATTTACGTGTACGTATTGTCGAAATGGCTACGCAACTCGTCAAGAGTTGATCCATCATCTTCCCAACCATCGATCCGATCTTCGACCAGAGTGATTACTCTTCGAAAACGAGTTGAAAGATATTGAAGGTGCAAGTTGGTGCATGATGATACGCACCAAATTTATTTCTGCATCCATCTGCATCCATCCCAATCTACTATATTGTCCGCTCAAATATCTTATCACGACTTGCTTGGATCAACTGACCAATTGTAAATTTCAACTGTGTTTAGAGGCAGATTTTATCAGGGATTCCAATACCATGCGAGCCTATTTCTTGTCTCTCTATACAGCAATTTACAACGAATCTGAAGTGTCGGAAATCTTCGAGGATGCTTGCAAAAAAATACAACAGTCCATTGAAGCTTTCGACGAAAAAGGCAGTGGTTGGCGCTTTTTGAAAGTTTGGGGTATCACCGTAAAAGTGGCAAAATCGGTCCTTTTTGCCCCAGTTCTTTCTTACCCTTGCCGAGTGCATTACGCAAGAAAACCGAAGCTATAGTGAATGTGGAAAATTCTGACGAAAAGTGCTTTCTATATTCCGTTTTAGCCTCTAAAATGAAGTGCTAAGAAACCGAGGTTAAATATTACGAACCATTTTTTGAATAGTGTAGACCATTCCATGTTGAAGTTCCCCGTGACTCTACACCAAATTGATTCCTTCGAACGAGCCTACAATTTGTCCATTAACGTAATTTTGTATAAGGGTTCGATAGGATTACATCCGGTGAGAGTGAATAAAAATATGGAAGGAGAAGTAATTGACTTGTTGCTAATAGCCGACAAAAAAGGAAATAGTCATTACTGCAGCATCATCGATATTGATAGGCTACTCCGATTCCAAGGTGTTGGAACACAGAAAATTTTACTGTCGTAACTGCTTCGCGGTCTTTACTAAAGAACGATCCATGATGAAGCACGTCGGTGGATGTGTGAGACTGAATAAGGAGCAAGTACTCACTTTCCTACCACCTGGTAATAACACGTTAAAATTCCAACACTATGCAGACGCAATCCTCATCCATGGATAATTTACGCAGATTTCGAATGTATGCTCAGACCCGTACAAACTAGTAGCGTCGATCCATCTTTGAGTTCTTCTACTAAAGTCAGTTTGCATTCACCTAGTAGTTTTGGATATGTGGTTATTGGCCCAGAAAATGAAATCGTGAGTAAAAAATCTACCTCGGTGATGATGCAGTGGATATGTTTAACGAATGTGTGAATATCAAAATTAACCAGTTTGCCAGTAATCTATCACGGCCAAAACCTCTGATGATGAGTGCCGAAGATGAAATTCAGTTCTTGAAACCTGATACTTGCTACTACTGCAACAAAGTCATGCTTACTGATGATCTCTCACTGAAGAACATGAGAGATCACTGTCACTTCACGGGAAAGTTCAGAGGTGCTCCTCACGTAAAATGCAATCTGGATGCAAGGAGCTTAAATACTATCCCGATCGTCTTCCATAATTTAGAAGGCTACGATATGCATCTACTGATTTTAGCAGCAAAAAACTTCCCTTCGGGAGTGGCTCTCTTTTGGTAGAAACACCGAGCGTTTCATGAGTATGACTATTACGAGGTACTTTTGCTTCAATGATAAGAAATTTTCGGTAAGGTTGCGTTTTTAGACACTTATAATTCCTATGTTCGTCGCTGGTAACTCTGGCTAAATACCAAAAGAGGACCCTTCAACAACTTAAAAACTGCTCTTGAATCGGTCGATTGGTTCGAGTCTGGAGAGGTCTCGGATTTATTGATGCAAAAAGGCCATTACCCAAACGAGAACGTGCAGTCTATGGACGTTTTTAAAGAACGGAAATTACCTCCTAAACAGGCATTCTTCTCCGCTCTACGAAGCGAAGGCATCACTGATGCAGAGTATGATCATGCTACGTCTGTTTGGAATTTGCTGAAGGAGAAGGTTTTTGAAAATTATCATCTCGTATATCAGATGATCGATGTGTATCTTCTAGCCGACATTTTTTAGACTTTCAGGAAAACTTGTTTGCTCAATGACGGCAAAGATCCGTGCTACTGTGTCCACACCAGGATTTAGTTGGGTAGCCGCGTTGAAAAAAACCGGAGCCGAACTAGAACTGTTTATGCATGGAGGAAAGTATAACTTTTTCACTTCCAGTATCAGAGGTGGAATAACTTTGTGTCAAAAAGGCACTCAATCGCTAACAACAAATATCTACTAGACACCTACAACGAGAATCTACCTAGTTTGTATCTAGGAAATTTGGATGTCAACAACTTATACCGACTGGCCATGATCAAATTCCTTCCGTACGATCAATTTAGCTGGCTGACGAGGAAAGAAATTGTCGAATTTTGCATGGCATCGGTCGAAAAAGATTCGGAATACGGTTATATTTTGGAAGTGGACTTGGACTATCCATCCGAGCAACATGACGATCACAACAATTATCCTTTAGCACCGGAAAAGTTTAAAATAGTGCCAAAACTCGTGTCTCCTTTCATGAAAGAAATGGCAGGAACCAAGTTGGTATGTCGTTTTTACTTTCAAACTGACAACTAACCTGCTCCCAAAGAAAAACTGTATAGTTCATTACAGGAATTTACAATTCTACTTGAAGCACGGTTTAATTTTGAAAGGTATTCACAGAATTCTAAAATTTCGTCAGAAGCTATGGCTAAAATCTTACATAGAATGTAACACTGAGAAGCATCAACTCGCAATGACAACATTCGAAAAAGATTTTTTTTAAACTGAAAAAATAATTCGGTATTTGGAAAAAGAATGGAAAACAAATCGGGGCGTTTATCCGTGAAGTTGTCTGATAATCCAAAAAATATGTCAAGTACAGCACTCTGCCACACACGGATTCATTCAAGATCCTCAACGAAAATCTCGTACAAGTAAACTTGAGACTTCGTAACATCACATGTGACTTACCAACTTACTCCGGTTTCTGTATCCTCGAACTTTCTAAACTCATAATGTATGAATTTCACAAGTTCATGCCCCCAAAACAAAGAGACCAAGCGCGTTTACTTTTTACAGACACTGACAGTCTGTTCTAAGAGGTGGAGACTGACAATTTTTACCGGGACATGAAAACTGAGTCAGATACATTCGACACAGCAATTATGATCCGTCGCATCCTCTATACAGTATTAAAAACAAACAAGTCCTGAGGAAAATGAAAGATGAGACGGCTGGCATCCCGGTGAGAGAATTTGTAGGCTTGAAAGCAAAAATGTACTCAGTTTCAGTAGGGGAAGAGAGTATTAGAAAGGATTAGTAAAGCGATTATCCAAAAAAAAAGTCTCAGTCACGAAGACTACAAAAATGCGCTATTTTCTAAAACATCGTCGAAAGCCACGTGATGAGCACTCAAAGTAAGGACCATCAACTCGCCACGGTTGAAATTTCAAAATCATTTATATCTCCCTATGACGATAAGAGATTCGTGTTGGACGATGGAATAAATACATTAGCACACGGTCACTACAAAGTGGGTATAGTGCATGATTTTATAGGCGGTATAATACTTCCGATGGAGGATGAAGAAGTTGAAGAGCAAGCTTCGCTGGAGAAAGATGAGGAAGAAGTAGTATCAGCCACTGAAATGACAAAACGAAGCAAAGAAGAAAAAATAGTGGCTAATAAGAGGAAAAGAGCCGCTGCTTCTCGTAAGAAACGTGCGACGGAAACTGTCTAACAGAGAAAAGCTAGATTAGTGAAAATGGCCGCCGCTAAAAGAAGAAAATTGATAAAAGAAAATTAATATTCAGACGAACTGCTAATAATATCTGTTGTACTTAAAAATCAAGTAGAAATTATTTAAATAGATTAAACTGCTAATGTTATCAGTCCAGCTATTAAACTTTCATTCGTATCCCTTCCACTTAAGGAAGTAGACCATTTTCCCATCTGTACCTTTCTTTCGTCATAATACTTTTTCCACTAAAAATACACCGGGGACGAGAGTTTTTTTGAATTTCTTGTTCGTAGAAACCTCCGAGCACCGGTTCGTTCAATTCGTCTTTTAGTAGATAAGTAACAGGTTCGGTTTTTTGTACTTTACGGATTGTGAAAACTTCATTAGTAAAATTTTGTAAATATTCTTTATCAAAAATTTTCTTAACTTTAGAAATTCTGACTTTGTTTCCTACGACAAATTCGGGTTTTTTCAACGATTGTTTCGGTATAATTTACAGTAACGATTCGTGATGTCTGGTTACTTCCCTTGGTTTTAGTTTAGTCGCAGATTGAACCGTGTCATTGTACCGCGAAACTAACTCATCAGTAATGTGTATCCAGTGGTAGTTCCCCTGCTTGGTAAATCTTTTCCACATTCGAGTTTTCAGTATTCTGTTGAAACATTCTACCACGCTCGCTTTCTTCTCAGAGTACGTAGAGTACATGTTAATGTTATGGCGCTTAAGTCGGGCTTTGAAGTCTTTATTGTAGAACTCAGTACCTACATCGACTTATAAGTTTTCAGGGGGTTTTGCTCCCGCGAGTATTTTCCTGAAAGCTTCGGTAACGTCTATGCCGGATTTAGATTTAAGCGGAATGGCCCAAGCAAACTTGGACATAACGTTAATGCAGGTTTGTAGGTAGTTAAACCCTTTATTTTTGTTAGTTTAAGGTATCATTTCCAACAAGTCAGCCTGTCATAGATTATTTACACTTCGTACAATCACTTTCCGTCTCGGAAAATTTTCTCGAGTTGGTTCGTGAAGTTCTTTTACGAGTTGATCATTTTTTTTTATTTCCCATTCCGAACCAAAGTTTCGTTTTCATGATTTTCTTAACGATCGAAGCGGCTAGTTTTTCCCTCCATGCCAGAGAAGGATCACATCTCACTATTTGAGCTTTGGAAATGAGAACTTAACAGCAACGTGCCGATCTTTCAAGTCCGAACTCTCGGAGTAAGCGATATCGCGTTCTTTGCATGCTTCGTCTAGTTTATTAATTCCCGGATCTCCTCGAGCCAATCTTTTTTCCAGTTGAGTTCCCGGACCGCAGTATTGGTAACCAGGTAAATGCAGTTCAAGCGGTAACTTATCGATGATTTTGTTTACCATTCCTTTCCCAGACTTGATGAAGGAAGCTCTTTTCGTTCCGCATACCTCCCAAAATACAACTTCCATTTGTCGGTTATTTTTTGCGGTGATGATAACGGACGGTTCGGGACTGTTAGAAGTGTGACGTGTACATTTGACGCAATACCTCATCTTGATATTTTTTTCCACGGTCCTTTGTTTATATATTAAATTTTTTTAACCTGAAACTAAATTTTGATAAACCACCTCTTTTTTCCCCGAGCAGTTATGATTTGTCTTTGCTGCATTTGTATTAAATTTCGACCATTTCGTTTCTATGCCTGTCGTGACCGGCCAAAGTAGATTTGTATAAAAGCCTGAGTCTCTTTATCAAGTCATTAGGATCGTCGTAATATTTATAATCGACTCTGCTCGAGTAACTCGTTTTTTAACCATGCCCGTCCCTTTTTTCTTCGATTTTATGTCTTCCCATATCGGAGCGATAATAGACTTGTACTTGGTGCTATGATTAGATTTAGGTTTACGAGTATTTGGGTTGCTGTTGTGATAAATAGCGTTAGTACGTTTTAACATGTTCGCGTAAGCTGCTTTAACTTCCGGTGCGAGGGAGGTTTCTTTCAAATCTTTGAAAACTAGCAAATTCCAAAGACCGCGTCTCCCCACTTATTGCTCTCCCTCGACCCCTACGTTATACTCAAAAATTTTAGCCACTTTATTACCGAAGGTCATCTTGCCTTTTTTAGTGTCATACTCTAGCCCGAATACCGGGTCAGTCTCCTTCAGATTTTCGAAAAATTTTATGAAGAAATATTTAGCAGTGTCTCCAATATTCTGACCAGGTAACAAACTATCGAGGGACCTTAGAGTGGCTATGTTAGGGAGTTCTGGTGGGGTAGAAATGCGCCTATGTTGTATCGTGGAATATGTAGGGGTGAGTTTAGGATCGGTGCTCGTAGAAGCATATTCGGTTTGGGTGTCGGGAGTAATTCGCATTATAGGAGCTTGAGCCGGCGTTGAATATTCGGCGATACTGAAATAGAGAGGGGTCTTCAGACTAGGAGTAACGGCTTCAGAAGGGGATGGCGATAAACCCAATGCATCGTAATCATCCTCCTCGTCACTTTCTTCCTCTTTGTAAGTTTTAATAGGTGTAGTTTGCGTGGCTAGAATTTTTACACCACCGACCAATGTTTGTTTTAGAGCACCAACTGTCAGCTTCAGAGTGCTTACTACCGGTTTAAAAAATTCTTTTAACGATTCTTCGTGCACTCTCTCTCGCCCAAACGTCGATTTAAAAACTTTTTTAGTTAAACGTCTTTTGAGTTTTGCGATTTCTCGTTTTGTTTTCATTCTTTTGTTTAATAGGTAAAAATGAACGTTTATATCTTCCCTCGTTTAACGTTTTGTTAATCGATAAAAACCTGTAAGGCTTTTTCCAACCCGTTCTACACAACGTTTTATAGTCCATGTCAGTGCCAACGTGATTTTCGTAAACGTGTTTCAAATTTAACTCATCAACGGGAAAAAGGATTAATAAATTTGGGTTGTCTCTGACCACGTGTTTAGGAATTCTCGTGTAGGACTGACTGCAATAAAAACATCAGCGTTTGAATGAAAACATTCGATGTTTTTTTGTTTGTCTAAAATAAAAGGCAATCGTCAAAAAGAATCAGGTTTCGAAAATTTGGGTCGAGTTCTTTGGGTGGAATTAAATCAATTTGAGAATCATAAAAGAAAGCCACATTCCGTCCTATTTTTCCTTCAATTTCGGCAAATATAGACTGCACTGACATATAGCTTTGTACTGACATAAAGTTTTACCATAAATAAATGACCGGTCGTAGTCGAGCCAACTTTTGTTACAAATGAAATTAAACAATAAGTTAGTTTTTCCGCAATTAGCGGGACCTATAATTAGACATTTGGTATTCGAAGGTAGAAATAGATGATTTTTAGGTTCTTTCTTAGGCACGAAAAAGTCGTAGATTTAAATTTCCATTACGTTTTTTTTATTATTTACACATTTTTAAAAATGTTTACGAAGATACTAAACCCATAAAGTCTTCATCTGTAAATTTATCGTTGGAAGTATCTGCATGAGCTACTTTAAAGTCTACGTTACACCATAATTTCACGTTGCTGGGAGAATCGTCGGTGACATACACCGCAGTAATTTTCCCGGTGATATCCATAAGGTTTAAAGCATTGTGAGATGGCAAGTTAAACCAGGGTTTGTCAATAACATTTTTGTTAAGTTTCCCTTTAGTTTTGTGAATATTCTCGTTCACCCAAGTTTGAAGACAAAGCGGTCTGTCTCTTTCGTTCGCCTTTTCGCAAGAGGGGTAACAGGAGGAAGCCGAATGCATAGAATTGGGATAATTGAACATAGTCATGGATACGGGTTTTTGCTCGTCAAATTCGATATATAGTTTTGTAAGATTTTTCAACAGTTTTTGAGTTTCCGGGTCACTGGGTGACATCCAACCTTTATATTTTGATGTTTCGCCAGAAATGAGAATTCCCAAACCTTTTAAATCTTTAAACTGAATGGAAGGGGACAAGGAAAACTTTACGCCGTTGTTAATCTTTGTACCATTCTTGTTCCTAACTTTCAGCAAGTTTTTTTGCAAGAGGTTGGAAAGATTCGTTTGCCAGGATGGTTGAGACATTTTGAGGTTATTATTTATTTTGAGGTTCTTCCTTTTATTATATACGAGAAATAAAAAAAATAAAATAAACCTCGCATTGAAAAGGACGAGAGGGGGTGAAGGAGTTGGTCCGAGAGGACAGCCGGGCCTAGGATATGTTTTAACTGCCGAAAACAACTACGATATGCAGAGCAAGCGTGTAACTAAAGTAGGAGTTGGTATCGAACCTGAAGATGCCATAAATTATTCTCATATCGGGACTCTGGTAATGGACGTTCAGAAACTTAAAACCGATTTGCCTCCTGCCATTACTCTTATCTGTACTAAGGCATTTGTCGAGAGTAATTGCTTCTTACAAGAAGAGCATAAAGAATACTTCAATGCCGCAAACAAACCCATTAGAAGTCTAAACGAACCTACTTTACCGAATGATGCAGCTACAAAGAAATTTGTACATGAAAACTGTTTCATGCTAATCAGTTTCAGAATGAAAAGCCCTTTGGAAAAAGCGAGCGATTAGTTCGTTAATTCCGGTCCTCTTTCGAGCTTCATGTGTACAAGTTCTGGTTTAATTCCTAAAGCAATTTTATACTGCAGTGATTTGAGCGTAGCACTCGTTGTTAGATGTAAAATAAGAAAGGGGGCCTGCTACATTATTAAAGTAAAGAACGAGCATTCAACAACTACCGATTTCGAAATTCCTTACAAAATAGAAAAAGATTTGCCAATCATGGTACAGGCGATCGATGAGTTTCACGCAGAAGACGTTTATTTTCAGTTAGATCTGCACGCAACTTTTCAATAGATGACTCGTCTCATCCTATCCAAAACAGCTTCGTAATGACGAGGCTTAGAGAATGCACTTAAGAAAAATAGGCAAAATTGACCGCACCTGACGAAAAATAACAAAGTGGGAGAGCTAAAGCAAAATTAGACTGAACAAATTCTTCTAAGGGAAGCTAGGGAACTTTGGGGTTAACTTAGGGTTAAGAGGCTTAATAAAAAGGCTTACTTTAGGTTGGGGGAAAATAGCCTAACCAAAATTGGGCCTACTAGAGGCCTAACAGCCAAAAATCCCCCTAATTAGGAGACCTAGCAGGGGTTGAGGGAGGACCAGCCAATGGGCTGGCCCGAAGGGTTTTTGATTTTCCGTGCAGGTCCCCTTGCTTAAATACGTTTTGGTAACCCCTGACAACCGCGAAATGGCCAGTGTATTATGGGTAATAGAAAGTTCTAGAAGGTTCTAGAGGCAGGAACCGGAAATATAATTACAAGGCATAGATAATGTCCACCTATGTAAGATTAGACACACAAGACTAAGATTGGCCATTGGCCTCAGCAAACATGCAAGTAAACAAGATTTGCGACAGCACCAACTATGGTCAAAGTTTTGCACGCGTTCGTAATTGTATTTAATTCAGAGTCCCAAGTAATTAACCACGGACTGGGGAGGACCCATGTCACCGAAACTATCAAAATAACAGGGTTGACCCGATCAGGTCGGATAGGTGATCCAGTGACTCCCGTCTCCATCGTGGTAATCTTCCAAGTTTACGATTCTCTTTTACCAGTAGGCCTAAGTTTTAAGGGAAGCGTGTCTTTACTTTGGTACCTCTAAATTTAGGAATTTTCATTAATTAAGCTAATCCATTTAAATCAAAGTTCGTTAAGGGTTCATCAAAGTCTATTAAACCTTGGGTGGTCTTAAGTAAAGACCTTTGCCACAGGGCAATGTTCTTTTGCTTCGAGCCAGAACCTTCCACTTACTTGTGATGTCGCACGAGTTCAGCTGGAATGTTTGCATCGTTTTGAGCCTTTTTTTACGGCAGATACAACCCCAGCAGTTCATCCCACCAACCCTCCAATACGTGCTAAAATCGGTCCTAACAATGCTAACGGTAAAAAGCCCCCTTTCTTTTTTCGCGATCTTGTTTTTAGCGTTATATCTTTATTATTATTATTATTTAATAAACAACTTCGTCTTTGCCTCTATCCAACTTTAGATTAATTTTTCTATCACCAATGAGCAGAGCGTGACAGGTAGTGTTAGCTGGCACGGCCGCTCTGAATTTCAGTTTGACTTGTACGTCCACGATTCCAGATTGAAGCCGCTCGGACTGTTTGGAGCAATCCAACACAACGAGAGGATAATCTTTCTTGAACTGTAGCAAGTCAAAAGTCAAGTCGTTAGTGTCGTAGCAAAGCTGTCTAAATTGCTGCACCATTCTGTACAAGCCTACGTACTCTCTAGTAGAAAAATTAGCGTTCAAATCGAGAAATGGATAACACTCGGAAGTTAGAGTCACGTGAGCGTCTTGCAGACTGCAATGATCGAACACACCCGGGTTTCTAACTTAAGAGTCCTGTCTATTAGTTTGAAAAGCTAGAACTATCCACCTAGGTTTTTCGACCGCGGAAGTAGTCAGCACGCGCCAAGTGAAGCTGGTATATTGAGGGAGATCGCAGCTATCGTAATGCCAGTGCCTAAATCCCAAATCTACCGTCGCTCCGTGGTCGATGATATTGTACAGTTTAAGTTTTTGCTCGTCCGAGGCCACTACGTGCGGAACGAGCCAGTTGATGCTATTCAGAAAGATTTTGCCGTTGGCCGCGGCCACCGCTTTGAAGATGGCTTTCGTGTCACTAGCTCGCATGAGTATGAGCATGTGTTTAGTTCCGTAGATTAGCTTATCGTAATTTTCAAAAAATCCCATGACGTGTTTCAATGGGATGGCGAAGGTAAAGCTTCCCTTGGGAGTTGTTTCAATGATGATGGATGTGTACCGCTGTTTGAATCCCGCATTTGTCACGAGCAGTTTCGTGACTTATAATACTCTTAAGACTAAACAAATTCATCGGTCGACAATAACAAGTAAAAAGCATTAGCCCAGCAAAAACCATCCAAGAAGGGTATACAAAAACAAGACTCATCAATTCCAGCCACAAGTGAACCGAAGGGAATACAAGACCGAGGAAAACACTTAGAGAAAGTGCACACACTCGCAAAACTAAATTAAGAACTACAAGTTTCACAGATAAACTGAAAGAGAAAAGGGACAAGTAATTACATAAAAACTGAAAACGAAATCAAGAACCCAATGAATAAACTTTAGAAAGAGGTGTTATAAGAAAGGAAGCAGAAGAGACAATCCTATAAGATTATCAATTTACGAGAGTTTGTGATTATATTATTTTGATTTGCATATATAACTGAATGTTCATTTTATTTTAGAAGATATAAGTATAGTTTATTAATAATCATAGAATTAAGAAGAAAATGATTGAATGTCAGTTGGAGAAAAACAAGGATGTGACGTGGGTATACAGACGAGAAGCTATGAGTTATTTTGGTCAATAAACAAGGACGAAGTAGGTGTGAAGAATGAGAGAACGCGGATCCCGATATCCGGCGCCAGGTGAAACGTCATGGGATGTTGGAAGTCAATGATGGCGAAGTAAGGAAAGAGCGGTGACTACTTCTTGTCGTACGTCACAGGTGTCTACGTAGTTACGATCACTCACGTCCTCAACAACTCACCGTTAGTATTTCCGTATCTTGGGTACTTAAGCAAATAGAAACTAGTAATCACTCTCTTCATGAAAATCAAGTTTTATACTGTATAAGAATCAAGTCAAGAGGGCCGAACGAACATACCTGGCGGAACGGTGAATTCAACGCATGAACATATTGGTGAGTTGAGTGACAAACGTATTTTAATTCTACTTGGAAAGTTGCCACTGGTTCATTTCTAAATATTTGAGTGATCGGTAAATTATTATATTCAAAGGAGTGATCATCGACGACTAAACACCCTACTTCAGTCCTTGTGTTAATTACTGTTATTTGCTAATCCAATAAGTTTTCCATTTGGTCTTTTATAATACTAATTACTAATTCCTAATACTGTAACCAATTGTAATCGAATTCTTTCATTTTATTAAATATATATTTACCTCCTTACCTCGAAATCAAACCCCTTTTTCTCCCCACATAAACGAAAGAGAGCTTCGCTGAACAACAGTGATGGACCTGTTTTGATTGCTGTAAAGACAGATTTAAACGAAACAACTTACGCCAGTTAATTAGGGTTAATTAAGGGAGCATTAACTGGTGTATGACAATCGGCACAGCTGAGATTTTAAGGCCACCTCTAATGAACCCATGCCATGCATTTGATATAAATAAATTCTAGTTAAAGCATATTTCAAGGAATCAACTAGCAGATTTTTAAGAGACTGTTAGCCAGGTACAAGGACGTTTTTGCTATGTCAATGCGCGATATCGGGGACGCAAATGTGCCTCCAATAAAACTAGAACAGGAAATACAAAGACAAATTGATAAATTATTGAATGCCACCATAGTGAAGGAATGTAGCAGCCCCTATAATGCTAGAGCTTTATTGATACCCAAGAAGGACGACACATGTAGACTTTGTGTCGATTGTAGGGCTATGGACGTATATGTAGTGCCTCCAAAATACCCACTCCTTCACATTAATACGTTATTACAGGCGACAACTCGGAAGCATATATTGTCTACTTTAGATTTTTTTAGATTTTTTTAAAGAATCACAGAGATGTTTGGCTTTCTCAAACTGCCGATGGAAGTAGCCAACACACCTAGTGACTTTGCCAGGGCAACTACGGAAGCTTTACGCAATCTTGTGTGGATTTCTTGACGTCCAGACACACTAGTATCAAGCACGGATTTCAATACTCATTTAAGGAATTTATTAGCAGTTGTCATACGATTAAGAAGGGGTGGCCTTAAGTTAAAACCAGGAAAGTGTGTTTATAGTGTGTTTAAAGTGTGTTTACCAGGAAAAGTAATGTTAGGATATGAAATATCTGAAGGCGAATTAGAACCTGAGGAGCACCGGCTACTCTTCCACGTCCGTGAGTTCTTGGGAGTCACGTCCTTCTATCGAAAACTGTTCTAAATTAGGGAATCCTTTATACAGATTATTGAGAACGGACATGCCATTTCGTTGGACGGAGGAGTGCGAAATTGCATTCAATGAACTTAAAGCTGCACTCATGCCAAATTTTGATGACACATTCTGGATTTCCAGTGATGTGTCACAGTCATTTCTGTGACATGATAACAGAAAGCCAACACCCCACCCCACCCCCCCCCCCCCCACACCATCGACAACAAGTGTAAGCATCCATCTAAACTGATACCAAGTAGTAAGCAATATAAACTGTAAACCAGTAAGAAACAAGAACCGCATAAACTGTAAACCAGTGAGAAACAAGAGCCGCATAAACTACAGAGAAGATCAACTGTGTGAAAGAGGGGATATAACAAAATAAAGATGAACCCATTTCCCTTTATATGGAGAATTCTAGAAACACTTACGTGCAAACAATAAGAACTCTTGCTGTAGATGTGAAAACATCTAAATTACTTTGTACCACCAATGTGTTTTTATCGAATATTAGTTTATTTTCCTTTTTCTAGAAATATTATAGCATTTAGTATTATAGCATTAATATTTTATTGTATTATGCTTGTCATCATTTGTACTTAGACACTGTAGAATCTGGGAGGCAAGAGATCCGTAATATGCTTTATCAAAATTGCAATCTAAGCGCATTACAATAACGTCTTAATCACTTGAATGACGGAACCTTACATCCCGAGTTGACTCGACTAAGAGGTTGTGAACCTTTTCCGAGTGCAATAATGAAACTATTAGTGTAAGTTCCTAACACACCACGGAACACACTCACGACGATGATTTTGCACCTTTGCGATGCTCCGGCCAGCTCCAGGTCTATGAGCAACACTGGAAATCCTCATGCTTGTTCTTTTACGTGGAACCAATGAACAAGAACACCAACCCCGATGGAGTGATACTTGAACGCAATGGCCGAGAGTCCGAAAGGGTGAGTTTGTACGATTTCTTGTACTGAAACTGTTTCTCTAGAAAGTATTATTTCCTTAATTAGCTGTAACACTTAAATCGTTAATCGAACTAGAAATTCCAGTGACAGTCCTACGTTGATTTGACAAGTGACTTCACTCTCTGTAACTTAGTCTTATTAACAATTATATATCATTAAGCTTTACGAAACTTATTTAATCAAATAGTGCATAACCCTATATATCGGACCTATATCATTGTTCAACCTTCAAGTATAATAAACTATCATAAAACCCATTGACTTTATTCCCCAAGCTCCATCACACAGACAATTAGAGTGAAACGGTGAGCCGAACCTGTAATCTTCCTTGACTTGTACAAACGAGTAACGGAAAAGATATACGTTATTTAGTAGGGATTTCTGGGAGCACTATTTAGCATATAACAGATGCTTCGGCTTCATCTCTTGGAGGAGTGCTTGAACAGGAAGTTGATGGCAAACGTTGTCCCGTTGCTTACTCGTCTAGACGGTTAAGTGGAAGCGAATTGCGTTTTGACACACTACGAAGGGAGGCCTTGGGCA
>JAHWFP010066729.1:24361-37391 GCA_023313725.1 Lithobius niger
GAGAAAAAAGACTTGATGTGCGGGATTACATTATTTAAGGTCGTTCCTGGAGATGTAACGGTTGAGTCATCGGATAGGATCTGCGTGAAGGAAATTTCCCGTCTTCGTTCCCATTCTCTTCTCTTCTGTTGCTTCTTCCCGTTTGGGGGGGGGGGGGGATCGAAAGCTAGAACAGCGAGGGAGAGGATGGAGGTGCAGGAAGGTAGACCCGTGAAGGTAGCTGCCTTGGTAAGGACAGCGGAAACAGATGAAGCGGAAGGACGAGAAGGCGGCAAGCTGGTTATGCCAGGGATGCGGACAGGATGATGGCGAAGGACCGTCCGAGGTTGTGGGGATAAGGATAGAAAGTCCGGAGAGATTGGCCGGATGATTGCATAATGATCTCCTAACCGACGGATTCACTGTAGAGTGTATGCAACGGTGAGAAAGAGGTAGAAGATGCATGCCCCCCCCCCAGGATGTCGGATGCCGAAAGGATGGAAATGGGACCGGCAATTGCAGGCGAGGAGGTGGCTGAAAAGCTGGAGATAAAAGCCGGTCGGACCCCAGTGGGATAGAGACAACCGGGGATGGCAGAAGTGGAGCCGGAGGTGAGAGGATTGCTGACGTAGGATGGCCTTTGATGAGACAAGGACGAAGTAAACTGGCCTCCAAATTTACGGAAGGCTCCTCTCTTTCCTGTGGAAGGAAAGGCTGCCGTGAGCTCAGGAAACGGAACGGATGGAGGGTGCCGCGGATGGCGCACAACGGGAGGTAAGACAGGATGTCGTCCGGAGCGTCGAACTGAGGTTTGAGAGAGATCGATTCGTGGATTGTGGTGATGCCGTAGAGATGATGGCAAGCGGACGGAGGATGCGCTAGCGGAGGATGCGGAAGGGAAACGGTCCTATCGTCCGGTGCAGTGGAACGAGGATGGCCATGGTCCATGGTAGCTTGCTCTGAAGTATGCAGGTAAGGATTGCGGCGGATCGGCAGGCAAGCTTGATCGGGACGACCAGGGGATAGACTCTATCCTAGGAACCCAGAGGATGGGTGGAGATGATGCGGGAACCGAGAGCAGTTGAACCTGACTACCGCAGCATGCAGGATTGAAACGGGAGGTAACCAGGGCCCGAAGTCAGTCCTGATAATCCCAATGTCCGTGATGGATGAGTGCAGGCGAAGAAAGGGGGAACTCCTTGTCGACTCTTCACCCGGGCGTAGCCTAGCGGACGGCTAGACAGGATATGCAGAGGACGAGTCCAACCGCGGACGGCCGCCGGAACTGTAGGTACAGCGGACAGAGGATAATGTCTTTGAAGGATGAATGCAGGCGTATCCTAGCTGAGGCTAGAGAGGATACGCGGAGGACGAGTTCAACCGGACAGCCGCTGGAACTGTAGGTACAGCGGACAGGGGATGGAGGCAACCACCGCGGACTGAAGGCAAGCGGCAGCGGATAACTGGGTAGCTAGCTCGTGAGATGGTATCCGCTGCTGCGCATGGGTTTATATGAGCTAGCCCGCCGCATGCGCGGTAAGGTACGAGCCAGGCAGGGAAGGCAACGTCAACTTCTAGGGGAAACAGCAGCTCTGAAGGGGAAACTGCTAGTGTAAATAAGATAATGTATATTTTCGTCGGCTATAAAAACTAAAATTAACCAGGTGCAGGCCCTGGAATTTTAGTTTTTTTATAGCCGACGAAAATTACGTATTTTATAGCAGACTTCGTCACCTAGGAGGAGGGCTAGGTTCGGGTCTCCCGCCTTACGAGCCGCTGACCCCAAGGAACAAGTCCCGGTGAAGACAATTCAGTACTCTAGCCCAGCCACAGGAGGATTAGGATAAGGAGTGGCCGATAAATGTGAAAACAGTAGTAGGAGAGTTAACTAAATAGCTTTACACCTAGGGGTTACAAGGTAGCGATCTTATTTCTGAGAAGTGAAGATCTGTCTACATTTGGGTGGGAAGTGATCCGCAGTTGCTTGAAGGAAGTCCAAGAAAGGCTAGTCCTAAAAACGGAGGCAGAGCTTGGTCCAACATCTGTAGGTCTTGATGGATCATGCGGTGTCGACTGTGGGTAGTCCAAAGTGCGGAGCATGATGATGCGGAGCAGTGATGAGAGTGTCCGAACAAAGTCACAGAAGGACGGCACACACACCAAAAATAGGGTTTTAAAATTTGGTGATACGGGGACAAAGTCTAAAATTGTCAAAAGACGTGTCCAGATGAGAGGTTGAAGTATCCAATTTGTCAAGTGAAAGAAGGATAAAGCGAGCGTACAGGGTGCAGAGCATGGAAGCGGAGTAGGAGCAGAGGATGGCTAGGAACGTAGTCCAAGGCTCAGTTGTTATGTCCAGAGAGCTCTGGAGTAGGCCCCTCGCAGTGCAAAATTTATCGGAAGGGTGAAGAGGAGAGGTTTTTTTTTTTATGGTAAAACACGAAATCCCAGGGCACCCCAATTGGCCTTGCTGTAGCAGGGGGAGTCAAGCAGCTCTTGAGTAGAGACATCGGAGCATGGAACAATGCCGTGAAAGACACATGAGAAGGAGGAGGCGTTGTCGTATTGCCATACGGAGTACGATGAAAGGTCCTGGAAGTCGGAGGAAGCGGCCTGGGACCAATCGGTGAGGAGAGAAGGGAGGTCTTCATTGGAGTGCATTTAGGAGCCAGACATTGACGAACCGTGGCTGATGGATTGAAAAGTAAGTCCAGGATGGATGGTGAATAGACGGCGGATGATTACAGAAGATAGGATCGTCGTAGAAGTTGGTGAAGTTCGAATTCGTCGTGTATATGAGCATGCCCAATAGAACGCTCTCCAAGGCGGAGAGGACGGAATAGAAGAAATGTGCGAGAGTTTTGCTTTAAGCAGAGCATAGTTCACGTGGAGCGACCGATGTCAACGATTGAGGTGCTTGAGTTTCTTCGAAATTGGCTTCGTTGGTTACAAGAAGTTGGTTGTCAAGCTCTCGGATGGCCTGAACGGAGGTTGCTGTTTCCTGAAGTTCTGGGAGCTCTGCATTGGTGGCGCGTATGAAGTGAAGTTCCTCAGAAAAGTCTTCAGCAATGGCCAAAACGAATCGGATGTTAAAATCCACATTCTCCAGATCCTTAACTGACAGATTTAGGCCTTGCATTAGAACTCTCTCAAGAAGGAAGCTAAAGGGAAGGTGGAGGAATGGAGGGTGGTGGCGTAACTGCCGATAATGTTTGACTAGTAAGTCGAGGAAGCGGAGAACCTTGCAGAAGCAGAGCAGGAGTAACCCGAGAGGAAACAGCGGTTCCGGAAGAAAGTGCTGAATGGTGAACATGATCATTAAATGAGGTTTTGTCGGGAATCGTGGTGGAGCGAATGGCGCACGCGTAACCTTAATGCATGTTTTGGCCAGAATTGGCGGAGTGGAGCGTTACACAAGCGGAGCGGACGTGAAGGATCGAGATCGTTCGGCCACAGCAAGAAGAAGATTGGAGGATGAGGTAGTATGGCATTGCTGCAGTTTAGGTCAAGAACGGTGTGAAGATGGTTGAGACGGTCGTTTTGTAGCCTTCTTGACAGTCTTTAACACAGGAGGAAGCAGAGTTTGCTTTAGGGCGTGTTTCAGTTGATCCGATGAGGCAGATCGAGACAGTTCGGTTACAGTAGGAAGTGGATCAGAGGACGTCTTCGGCAGGCTGGTTGCTTTTCATAGAAGTGGAAGAGTTCGTCTGTAGCTTGTGCGGCAGCATTCTAGAGCTCCCATTGAGCAGGCCGCTGTCTGGAGTGGAGTTGCCTCTTCCAGGTGATTGGCCAAGTTTTTGTTGGGTGTAGGATCGTTAGGCACTAACTGTGCGGGCTGGTTGATTCAGAGGATAAGGAGCTTGACATAGCGAAACCAACAAACAAGTGCATGGCACAGGAAAGTTGCGAGAGGAAGAAGCGAGAGAGAGAGTCCCTGGCGGCTTGAGTACGCAAGTGGTGAGATTAGTCTCAGGAGGAGACGGAGCAGGAACGGGCATAGAGGAGGTGACATGCCTCATACTGAGCTGCGATGGTGTTTTCGTTATACAAGAACATGATAGATTGTAGACTGTGGCGGAGCAAAGGGATCACGGACAACCTGGATTTGGGTCCGCCGGCGAAGTAGGATCTAGTGAAAAGAGCAACCCAAGGGACTGAGGAGGTGAAGCTAGCTGTTGCCTTAGCGCCACCATCCTAACCGTTGCTAGTTTGAGATGGAAAGAGCGTGCTTTTGTTGGCAACAATCCCTCATGAAGGGAGCACAGGTGTTGGCTGGTCACGGAATCAGGAATGAGGCAATGGCGTCATTGGAGGACCAACCTGGGCTGGAGTATTAGAGAGGAGCGGAGCATCCAGCGATTACCGGTAAATTGCTCGCCGAATTTTGGCCGTGAAGTTAATTGCTCTCCACATTAAAAAAAAATTAATTTATTTTTTAAACTCTTTTTTAACAGTTATTAGTTTTTTAACAGTAATTTTTGCAGTTTTTTCGTGTGTTTGAGTGGCATAAACTCAAGTTGCAGCGACAAAAATAGGCCTAGGTGAAGTGCAATTTGCTTATCTTTCATTTGGTCCTACTCCCATCTTTGTAGGTGCCTTGGTTCAAGAGGAGTAGAGGCACACGCACACACGCGTTAACATAAATGCAGTACAGGATGTGTTAAGTTCATTAAAAAGATAATAGCCCATTTGCCGGCACCCCCCCACCATTTGCAAAAATGATTTTTAAAAAGGATTTTTTTTCAAGTACACATTGCGTAGAAATGTTCCGAACATAAATCCGTTAACATAAATGCAGTCAAGTACAGGATGTGTTAAAGTTCGTTAAAAAGAAAATAGCCCATTTCCTCCCTCATTTACAAAATGAAAATTTTTATTTTTTTAAGTACATTTTTTTATGGTGCACCTTACAGCTACTTCCGAGCACCTTGTTGCTTCTTCGTACTCATTGCAAATGTCAGCACTCATGAACATTAACACAACAAGACAACACTGCTCGAATAAGACAAACTAGGATAAGGATGCCACTTCAGTTTATTCTTAGTGAAAAGGGGAAAGAGAAGCTTGTGAACTGTACATCAAAGATAAAGGCAACCGATGCAAAAATATTCTTTTTTATCATTTTTTCAAATTGTGGGGTTGGGGGGAGTGGGATATTTTCTTTTTAATGAATTTTAACACATCCTGTACTTGACTGCATTTATGTTAACAGATTTATGTAGGGAACCCTTTTACTCAATGTGTACTTGAAAAAAAAAGTGTGTGTGTGCATGTACCTCTACTCCTCTTGAACAAAGGCACCTACAAAGATGGGAGTAGGAAATGAAAGATAATTAAATTGCACTTCACTTAGGTCTATTTTTGTCACTGCAACTTGATTTTATGCCACTCAAATACACGAAAAAAAGTGGAAAAAAAATTACTTAAAAAAAACTAATAACTGTTAAAAAAAGTGAAAAAAAAAATTAATTTTTTTTTTAAATGTGGAGAGCAGTTAACCGCACGGTCAATTTTCCCATCGATCAATTTTCTTGTGAGCAATTTTCTTAACAACCAACTGTCTGCGAGCAATTTTCGGCACGCAGTTTACCGGACACGCATCCAGCGGACCGGCAGGTTCCAATGAGTCGTCACCTGCAGGAAGTTCCAGAATCTTAACTTCAGGATCAGTGGGATCCTACCGGAGAAGGGGAGGACGACGTCAGGCGAGTCAGTCGTCCTGTAGGGGTACTTTTAGCGTGAGGCATTATAGTGGGCAGAACGGTGGACGACAGCGGAGGCGGATCGAGGAGTGAAAGTAGTACAACCGCACATGACGTTGGTGGAGATAAGGAACGACGGAGGAGCCAGTCCGAGAGCGAAGACACTGCGTAGTTCCAGTGCAGAGAAGGCAGAGGGGCCGGATAGCGGACCAGAAGAGATTGTGTAGCCTGCAATGCACAAGAGGACGAATACTGGAGCGGATACAAGGAACGGGAACCACGGATCAGAGGAGGTCACTAGCACCATGTGCAGACAGTGGTAGTGCAGGGGTGACCCAGCTGGCGGCGGAGCAGCCGCAAAGGATTGGGAACGTAGGCGCAGTATTGACACACAGAGGCGGAGGTGAAGGGGGGGGGGATTGAGGCTTAATGGCGCGTCGACAACTTGGTCAACTTGGAGGTGAAGGTTCAGATAGGAAAGTGTTGAGGGTTTTTCAGGCCAGGATCAATGATTCCTGTTTTCGAGAACCTTCACATGTCCTGAAGCAGAGGGTTCCTCGAGGACTGGTGATGCGGAAGACGCCGGGCAAACCAGCCGTTCCTTGTGAGGTGTTATTGCTGAGCAGAGCATAGGCCGGAACGGAAGTATGTTGTAAGTGATGGTGTTGATGGACAGAGGTGGAATCGACGGTTCGGACAGAAAGGGGTTAGCCAAACGCATCCCTGGGTCCAAAGAATCTTAAATCGCGGTTAATTCGAGAACCTCTATAATCCTGGAAAGAGACGGTTCCAAGGGGACCGACGGTATGGAGTGTACTGAGCGGACCAGTCCTTCCTTTGGTGTCCCCTTTGTTCTTGGTATGGCGGAGCGCTGATTGGAGCGGAGCGATGTTAGAGCGAGTTGAACAGTGACCGTCTATTATGGTGATTAGAGAAGAAAGATCAGCCGGATCGCACTGTCCGCGGTTTTAACAATGGAGGCTGCACAGGAAGATGCGCACAGTAGGTAGCGACGCGGATGGATACCGTCACACATCTTTGTTTGAGAAGGCGGCAACTCCGAGTGATGAGAAGGACAAGGAACCGAATCCAACCCTTGGAATCTGAAGAGCTTGCACATGCCTGGTGCATAGAAGAGGAGCGGAAGTCAAGTCCAAGGAAAGACGCAGATCCTTGTTGTCGATAACATACTTACCATCGTGAGTGACAATGGTGTTGATAGTAGGTAGGCTGCTAATACCTTTTGGAACGTGGATAACAACGCATTCCCCCCCTTCCTTATTGCAGGTGGAGCGCGGGGGTTCGGGAGGCCCCTGGAAGGCGGAGGGAAAGGAACGAGTGTAGGTAGAAAGAGGCAGTAAGCAGCATGTAGCATGCCTCACGATTGGAACGCACCGTTTAAATCTTGGAAAGCCAACAGATGGCGGGTGCCGCGGAGGGCGGACTGCCACCACCCCACGACGGGGATGTGCCTGGATTATTGAGCCGGTGCTGCTTGAAAAGAAGAGGCCGGCAGATGGGAACTGATGAAGCGGGAAGGACCAGCGAAGCGGTGGCGGAGCGTCATCTGAGTGGAGCATACTTGAAGCGGATCGGGGAAGGCTCAGGAGCAACCACACACAGTGATCACCCTAGGAGAAAAAATGATGATATGCTGCTGCACTCCGTAATTATAGACGGAACCACTTCCGGACATTCGCAGTATTACAAGCCCAGCAGGGAAGACAACTTTCTTCAGGGGAATAAGAGCTCAAATGGGGAAACTGCTATAAAATAGATAATATATATTTTCGTCGGCTATAAAAATGAACAACAAAAAGAAGTATATTTTCGTCGGCTATAAAAATGAACAACAAAAAGAAAACTATTGGTATGAATTACCTGATGAAAAGAAAAGTATCATCCAGGAATCAAACCAATAAACAAACCACTGATTGAATAAAGGAATGATACAAGTTGTATGCAATATAAATGAACAACAAAAGGAAAACTATTGGTATGAATTACCTGATGAAAAGAAAAGCATCATCCAGGAATCAAACCAATAAACAAACCACTGATTGAATAAAGGAATGATACAAGTTGTATGCAATATAAATGAGCACCAAAAAGAAAACTATTGGTATGAATTACCTGGTGAAAGGAAAAGCATCATCCAGGAATCAAACCAAAAGTATGAATAAGAAAAAAAAGACCATAAACTAGTAACACAATAAATGTAAGTTGACTAGCAGAGTTGACTAGGAAAGTACAGATTTAAGACCCAAAGGAATCTGGAACAAAAGACGATCAATGGCCGATAGCTACAGTGCAGCAAGACTAACAAATGATTTCTGAAAATTGGTAACCTTGCACAGGCAAGCATGTAAACCACAGTCCATATTTACTGGTTTAAAACAGTTGGCAACAACGTTGAAACGCAAAGATGGCAACAAAGTTAAAATACATGGAAAGTCTCTACAGAGAATTCCACACAAATGAGTGTAAACTGCCCAGAAGTTTCGTGCGGAAGACAAGCTGAATGAGATAACCTTTTTGGAGACGAAAATCTGTTCTGCAGTGAATCAAGAAAATCTTTCATCTTTTGGATTGATATAAAGTATTTCATTCAGTGTTTGTATCTTCAACCCCATAGACGCCATGCAGCATCCTTTATCTTCTTGCGCCCGGGAAGACCATTAGAGGAGTCAACACTTTTTGAATGCAGGCCTGTAGAGTCCATTGACTGCGAAGTCTCTACTTTATCTTGTAACTGAAAAGAAAAAAATAACCATTGTATGAATATAAGTATCACGATACAGTAATTTAAAACATTTTACTCCATTACCTGGTAACAAAATTATCATTATTATCGTTCATCACAAAGGCCTACGTTTTTAATGGTTGCAATCAAGTATTTTCTCAACCCTCAGCTAACATCAACATCTATTTAGATGCCAGCACAAGAAAGATGGATTGAAGTTAATATTTAGGCTATGCCCATCTGTTCCTAAAAGTTGACGTTCTTGTCTACCGCGTGCTCGTAGTATGTCCAGTACTGTTATTTCTTTTTTATAAAAAAAAAAAGAAATACAGTGCTGGGCATGCTACGAGCACGCGGTAAATGCACATGTATTGTACATGTTCTGCGGGTGTACTTTAATACAAGAAGGAAATAATTTAAAACCACTTAAAACTATCTAAACACTTCAGAAATGAAGCTTCTCTGTCAAGCTGCGTAGGCTAAAACAGAAATATGTGACAAGTGAAGAAGTGACCTCTCTGCATCACGAGCTGATAAAAAGCAAGATACGTCCACCTGATGGTAAGTCAGAAAATGCTTCCGAACCGATATTAATCTGCAGCCAAGACGAAGATAAAATGAAAAGTTACGTTAATCCATGTAACAACAAAACAAACTAACGAAATGACAGACTGCAGCCAGTAATGTATCTCCTACTAATTTTTTTTTTAATTTTAGTCTCCAAATGTTCCATCGCATGACAATTATTTTTTGCGAAACCCAACGTGAATAACAACATGCTACACGATGTTTTGTTGTAATTTAAATGTTTTTTTTTTAAACTTATAGGGAGTGGGGGGGGGGGGTATCCGCCCCACTGCGTAGAGCAGATGGTGACAATTTAGCTGGAGAAATTCAAGTACAAGAATTATTTTGCCACAAAAGCATATAAGAAATTAGGATAATTCTGGCCAAAAAACAAAACGTACTATTATTTTAATGTGGTGTTTGAAACTGACCAGCTGAAGCTTATTTTAATGCTCGTGTAGCTGAAGTGGCTCAATTTAAGCCTTACCAGCCGTTTTGAAGGTAAGTCGGAAATAAAGAAACAGCGAAAAGCCCACACTAGAAATAACATAAAACAGTAAAGCGCCTTTCTGCATCTACGATTATTCAAGTGATATGACTCGGATTCGAATCAGTGAAACAGCTTTTATTCAAATCACGGACATACTTCCTTTACCGATACGCCCATTCGTCCGTGGATTTCCGCCGTTAGCCTATGCACTACTAACCTGTTATATTAGTTACAGTGATTCGTGCATTCAACCTTTTTAAGGTAGAAAGTGGGTAGGTGGAAGGGGGGGGGGCGGAGATTCGAACTGGTGCAAGCCCCTGACAGGCTGAAAGAACCGCAATTGAATTGTGGCCGTAAGAAAATGTCCGAGCAACAAATATTTCAAGCAACAACACTATTTAAATTTTCGGCCATCTTTTAAGCTTTGTTCACGTATAAAAACCAAATGAGCATGAACATTACAGAAGATAAAAATACCCACATAAACTTGCAACCTTTCAACAAAACATTAAAAAAAACATGTGCGCACACTCATTGAGTGGCAGACAAGAAGGAGCCATCTTTGACAACGACGTGTTATGACGTCATAATTCCCGATTCATAGCTAACGACTTTAAACAGCTGTTCCCATTTTTTCCATGTTAGAAAAAACTTAATGAGCGTGCCAGGAGCTTGCGTCATTCTTGAACTGCCAGTTCCCACAAAATGATGATTATTTTAGGCCATGCAAGTAGAAAAAATGGTTCTCAGGCACCGCCGCATCACCTAAAAAGCCCCGCGTCAATTTTTTTTTTTGGTTTCTTTGGTTCGTTATTTGCTCTGAATGAGGCACTAACGAAATATTTATTTTTGCGAAAAGTATTGGACACGATGTTCTAAAATTTGCTACGTGCACGCAACATGTATTCATTAAGGTTCACAGAAAAAAATTGGATAAATGGCTTCAATAGGCCTCGCTTTGGAGAACCATTTCATAAAATTACGGCCGGTAATGAACTAAAAATTGAAACTTCCATGTTGAAAAAACGCGTCCGAAAGTCGGCGTTAGTTAGGCTACAAAACGTTGTTCCCACCTGATAAGCGATAGTGTGAAGGTTTATAGGCTCCTTTTCCGTTTTAGTTGTGCATCGTAGCTGCTGATTTAATTTTTTAATACAGTGAAACTTCATCTTTTTCGTAATTTTCAAGACGAACTGAAGGCAAACGCTCACGCATCTTGGCTCACGTGAAATCCGAAGCGCGCCATGGCAACCATTGTAAAATCGGTCGTCAGCCAATGAGAGCACGCCAATCGTCGTCAGCCAATGAGAGCACGCCAATCGGTCACGTGGTGCCAACTGGCCAATGAGGGAACGCATCTTCAACTGCCCTGGAAAGGTAGCTTGAGACAGGCAGAAACAGCTTCTTATATTCCGTCTGATTGGCGAATGCCAAATGGCCATCGAGAAAATATGTTGAGAGGCCTGGTAGAGAGGCATTCCAGCTTTTCAATGCATCCAAGATGGCGGCGTCCAGTGAAATGATTCGATCGCTACCGCTGATCGAAAATGACCAATTTTTTGCTTTCTAACTTCCGAAAAAACGAATGAACACAACATTTTTACAGTTTATAGTGAGACTACACTCAACGAAAGTGCTTTTTATAAAATTATAGACATCGGGAGCAACATTTTATTTACAGAAATCAATGCACAACGTAGGTAGTGAATTTCAGCTTTTCTCTTGTCGATATTTTGACCGAAAATTGCATTTTTGGACCCGCACTTCCCCTTAAAAGCTACGACGTATATAGACGTCGTTAACTCCATATGGCCCACAACGTAGCAGACGTATATGTACGTTCATACTGCTTAAAGGGATAAGAAAGTGTTCGTAAAAACAAATTTATCATTGTTTATGTGCAGTAAGCTTTAAGTGCCCTACCACTGATAACCCCGAGAAAGGTGTAAATACTAAAGGCATTTATGCAACCTGCAATGTGTGTTTTGAAAATAAGCTTTAAGCTACAAAACGCAAAGGCAACCCGTGGCGAAATGAAGCCAAAAAAAAAAGTAGACACAATATGTGTATGCTTTAGGCTTAATAAAAGTCAAATTCCAATGAAAACTAACTTCAGAGCGCAAAAAGTTTTTTTTTTCTTTTAGGCTACCTCAAAATGCATAAAAATTACAAAAAAAAAAAAAAGCCTCATCCCTCATCGATTTTTCAACTGTGTGTGCCCGAGAACCATTTTTTTAACTTTGCATGGCCTTACTGGTAACGTTTTAGGGCCGAAAGATTGCACAAAACAGTCAAAATTAGCTGCCTACTGGCTCGTCTCTTGCTACCGCTGCGAGTAAGTCCACCAGGGCCTTTCCACGGCTTCCGTTCCAGTATACTAACAAGGCACTCATTTACGTCAACCAAATCTAGGCTACATTAATCTTACCATTCACCCAGTTATCAATCAACCTTCACCAGATGCAGGGTTGTATCTATCTAGTGAAACCACTGCCCCCCCCCCCCCCACCCACCCAACAAGGCTGACAAAGGCGTAATCAGCCCCAAACATTTTTAGTACACTTTTTTTCCGATATTTTTTAATATTTCGACTTTTTTTTCTAAACAAATACGTTATGCCAGCTGCAAGCACATATGCAACATCGTAACAATTTTGACCATGACAAGAAATAAATGCCTGTTTAACTTTATCACTGTTTATCTCCAACAGGTGGATGTTAAGAAAACCTCTTTTGATAGTTTGAATGTGTGCAGGGGGGGGGGGGGGGGCATAACGTAATAAATATCATTTAGAGATTTACGAAAATGTCATTTTTACGCTTCCCCCTTCTCCAAAAAATGCCCGAGTTGCCCCTCCACAAAAATGTCGAGCAAAATAACTATCTTTCACCAAATGAACAGAATTATGGAATGAAAATAAGTTTGCTAAATATGGAAAACGTGCTGTATCAAGTAAGAAACTATTTTTTTGTATTTCCATATCCAACCAATGCATCACGAAGCCATTATCGTATGTGGTGTACAATAATCAAGTGAAATTCACAAAAGACAAAAAAAAACCATTTACACAAAGTACAGAAAACTTAAACGAACAAAGCAAGCAAAATGAAAAACTCAAAACAAACTAACAAAGTATAAAAGACGGGTAAAAGCAGGTGCGTGAAAAACCGTTACTCAGTATTAATCCAAGTAACAAGATTTCCTTTTAAATTCTTGTAGCTGCAGGCATTCCAAAAAGGTTTAAGGTAGCATATTAAAAAACTACCGGTAAATAAGATTTATCAAGGTTTTCACCAAATTTATTTTTAGTCATTATTCGTAACAAGCTGTCCGTTTTGTTTACAGGATAACAGGAAGGCAAGCCAAGCAGTGCTACACAAAAAGACGGCAACGTTTTGAAAATTTATAACTTTCGTCATCAGGTTTGCATAATAAAATAAAAGCATGGCAAAAGCCACTAAGTCATCCTACGTTAAAAGCATAATTACAGTAATTTAAAAGAATAAAAACCGCAAATTTCTCCTCTTAGAGAAATTTTTATTCTTTTAA
>JAHWFP010066730.1:24678-53579 GCA_023313725.1 Lithobius niger
ATAAAACAGCGCAAAAAATTTTAAAACAACGATGTTACGAGAATTGTCAAGGCTCCTCAGATCAAAGTACATCTCCCCCCACCCCCCCCCCCCCCCGAACGAAATTAAGAGCATAGTTGAACGTTAGATTTAGGGGTCGGACGTATATTCGAATATTCGTTCGTTAAGAGCGTATTCGAATAGGATATATTTCATTCGAATAGGATATATTTCATTCGAATATTAGCAAAAAAAACAACTTCTGTGTTATTTTACGTTTTTCTGTTTTTTTTCAGTTTATAAGTTATAAGTTTTGCTGTGGGTTTCTCGAGTCCCAGTCAACCCATACTATATGCTTATCTCTCTTCCCCATCCCTTCGAACTAATCTGTAGTGGGAATAATCCATGAGTTTTGGATTGCTCACTTGCTAGTGGAGAGGGGGGGGGGGGGGGCACAGTTCTTCCTAAAACATTTAAAAACTATAAAATGGGGAAGACAACCAGGGCCACGTTAGACTGTTGATAAATGACATCAACATATTAATATCCTACGTGAGGGAAATACACCATGGTGAATTACTATGGTCATTCCGTACTGCAGTGGGCATTTCAGCATTTTTTTGGGGGAATTGTGTTATGTATACCTTCAAAGTTGCGTTGCCCAGTAATTAATTAAACTTGTAGTTATATTACATATGCCTTGAATTGACGATAGACTAAATAAAACTATAGGGATTTTAATGAAAAAACTTGGGGGGAGGGGTCTAAACATGGAAAAAAAAATTTGAACGAATATTCGAATATTTTTTGGGTGAATATTAGAATAGGTTTTTTTTCCTATTCATCCGACCCCTAGTTAGATTACATCAGTACGCCAGTTGCGTCACAAGTATTTACTAGTAATTTTTTTCTGAGCATGCGTTTTTACAATGCGTTTATTGCAATGAGAATCACCTGTTTTATTGTCTAGAACCCCCCCCCCCCCCTGCCTCATCCACATCACTAAAAAACGGTCTTAGTTGAGTGTACAAACTATGTAGTTTGAATCTGGAAAGAGCATTGATAATTTTCGGAACATCGTCGTTTTAAAACAACTTTTTGCACTATTTGCCGCACGCTGTTTTTTTCGAAGCCATTTTGTCGTCACACTGTAAGTTCATGTTTGTGAGTTTATGACAAGCTGTATGGTTTCTCTTATAGCTGTATTTTCGTGTCTGGTGTTTTCTTGTCAGGTTTAATAGGTGTAGTCTTGTCTGGTTTTATAGGTGTAGTCTTGTCTGGTGTTTTCTTGTCAGGTTTAATAGGTGTGGTCATGTCTGGCGTTTTCTTATCAGGTTTAATAGGTGTGGTCTTGTCTGGTGTTTTCTTGTCAGGTTTAATAGGTGTAGTCTTGTCTGGTGTTTTCTTGTCAGGTTTAATAGGTGTAGTGTTGTCTGGTGTTTTCTTGTCAGGTTTAATAGGTGTAGTCTTGTTTGGTGTTTTCTTGTTAGGTTTAATAGGTGTAGTTTTGTCTGGCGTTTTCTTATCAGGTTTAATAGGTGTAGTCTTGTCTGGTGTTTTCTTGTCAGATTTAATAGGTGTAGTCTTGTCTGGTGTTTTGCTGCTAATGTAGCATATGTAGGCATGGCCCTGTCAGGTTTTTTTGTCATAATCGGTGCTTTTCTTATCAGGTATACGCGTATCTGGTTCATGTTTGTTTCTTATGAGCAAGGAGTTGTAATTCGTTTTTCATTTGGAAAGGGTGGAAGCGCAACCGTTTCCGCTGCATATCACCCTTCATGTTCATTTGGATTACTTAATAAACTGCCTTTTACGACTTCTGCCTTTTTGACTCATCTCAAACAAGCTGTTTTGCTATTCGTTCATTTTCATCGGCTGCAAACGTAGTTGAAATCGACCAATCTCCACTGCTTATGAGATTGGTTCACATTCGCCTCAGTGTGCAAGTCTTGCAGTGTCTGTGGACGCGCTCATGACCCTTTTTGTTTATTTATTCAAAGGTCGTATATGATTTTCTAATTTAAGAAAATTCAGCTCCTCTTTCGTGTTCACAGTGGTTTAAAGTTATGTACTTTTATGAATGTGCATTTTTTTGCAGCTTGCAGCTTTACAGACACGTTTAATGATAAATTAAGTTCACTAGATTTTTAAGTTTAGAGTGATATAAAAAGTATACCCTTTTCTATTTAACTAGACTTGCAAGACAGCATTTTATCTTCTTCCAGGGTTTGAGTATGTTGCTAATCCTGTTAGTTTGCTAATGTTTGCTGGGACTGATGTCCTTGTGTATAAGTCATTATTTCTCCTAGACTTCAACGCCAGGATGTTGTTATTGCCAAAGCAAGTACGTTTGAGAGTTCTTTTTATAAATAAACGTTAGTGCTTCCTCTAGTATTTCCTGCTTCTAGAAATTTCCATTACCCTTAATACCGTGTTATTTGCGGTTATCAGGGATAACCTTTTTCTACGAGGAAAATGTTCAACTATGCAAAATCAGTTAGCCTTCTGGCCAGCCATGAGGCTGGACCATCCCTCTACCCTGCTACGTCTATTAGTTAGGGTGAATCTTTTATTCGTGAGCCTAGTTTTCTTCAGTTAGGCCCTTAGTTGGCTTTTGTCGATTTTATGGTAGGTAAAATAAACCTATTCTTATTCATACCCTAAAATTCCCAAACATAATTAATCAGTTCTCATTCAATACTCTCCCACAACGTGCTGTTTTTGACACCTGGGACCAAACCTTTTTTTTAGCACGTCATAACTCAAAATACTCACTCCTCTGCAATCCGGGTCCAGCTAGGCATATGACGACCAGACTGACCTTAGTCAAAAGGCCGACACGCGATTTTGTAGATCATGTGCTATGCTTTGAATGCAGTAATGACAATGTAACGTATAAAAAATTGAAACCTGTATTGTGTTAACATATTGTGACGGAACAAATATTGCTCTTTAATGGAGTTCTAGACTCGATTATTCTGTAACTAAGAAGATCAATCTTTATTTACCATCTTCAGGGTGGTGTTCTACCTCGAAAACCAGGAAAATCAGGAAAATTTGACAGAATTTATAATTATTTCATTATTATTTATTATTTGTCTGGACAAGTCAGAAAAAAATCAGGGAATTTGGTAAACGTATACTGAGATGCAGGAAATTTCAATATTTTTCCGAAAATCTTTTTCCTCTTTAAAGATTAACAAATTCGTATTTTACTTTTTACTTCTAAAACCTTAACTTTATGTCAGTTAAAACTATTGCATTACCAGAAATGAAACAAAAAAGAACAAAAAATTCCTTAGGCCTAAGTAATGTGGCAATATGGTAATAAGTTACTAAGTATACACGTGTTAAGTGCCTTTCTAGATTACGGCATTCCTACTCTGCCTTACTAGTCCCAGTTACGGCAATGCAATTTTGTTTTATTTAACCAAGTGATAATATGTAGTTATTGCGATTTGAATGAAATGTGAAAAAAAAATTTTCTAGTCCTGTGTACTCTATCTTCCTTCGACCTAAAAATATAACAGGGATTAATGTCAGTATTGATCCGGATAATCTGGAGAAATCAGGGAATTTCATCATGAGGTTTTGAACGCCACGCTGCTCTTGATGCCTGATGTCAAATCCTGCACTTTTTAAGTTACACAAGAAAACTACTAAAGTTCAGAAAATAGTTCTGAAAAGTACATCCTGGAAAATCGATTGATACCGTAAGTAATTGGGTTCAAAAGAATCGGTCAGGGAATAACCTTGGTATCATTACTGGCGGAAGAAAAGTTGTTTTCTTATCTGCAGCATCACTTTTGTCGATTTCAACAGAAAAGAAAAAACTCGTCCAGACAACAGGCTTTGACACCCCGCACCAAGACAGAGACAAGCAAGAAGGGAATTCGAATGAAACAAAGAATACAAACCATCTCGTCGCGAACGAGGGACGATTCGTTCCCGTGGTGACAAACCAGTCACGTGCCATTCCCTTGCAGTCAGGGAATCCTGTTACAATCAGTTACCGGCAGTCACTTCACCAGTCAACAAGACGGACAAGCTAATAAGATAGTTACCATGGAAACGATCTCCTGGGTAACGGCTTCTTTATTCAAACGGATCCTATTGTATTAGGGAGAGACTTTTTCAGTCCGAAAGATAATACAAAAAATAAAGCGCTTGCATCCGGCAGGAAGAAGAAGGTGCCAGGAACAAAACACGTTATTAGAGGGATAAAACGTTGTTTTCCTCCAGCGAGCCGTGAGGAATCGTTGGTTTTATCTGGTTGAGAGGATTACTTAGTGATCTTTAGAGCCTTAGCGTAGGTAAATGGGTGATCTGAATAGAAAACAAAAATGGTTGGGATCGAGTTTCTGTACCACCCTCCTCCACTGAGAAATGTTCCGGTTCAGATTATTTGTGTCTTATCTGTCTGAATGGTCTATCAACGTTTTATCACTTCCATTTCTATTCTTCTCTGTTATCGACCGTCTTGCCATCCACCTGATGTTTTCCATCTTGTTTTTCATTTTATGCCTTTTATCTTTTCGTAGGTAATTATCTAGAATAACTACTTTGCAAGCTAGCGACTTATTTCACCTAACCTGTCGATTCTGTCTGTCGTAAAACGTCCGAAAATCATAACGAAAACGTGCGCAAACGCTTATTTTAGTTTTTTTTTAATTATTAAAATACGTTAAAACGCTACTCACAACAAGCTAGAAGCGGCCGCCATTCAACGCGATGATAACCGCAACACAGAAAACCTGATTTCGACCACAACATCAGCAAACGGAAATTATCTCTTTTCCCAGGCAGACCGTGATATTTGGGGCGGGAATCACAGTCCGCATTATTATATACATCGGGAATTGGTGTAATCAGAAAAAAGTATGACGCAAGCATTTGTGAAACAAGGAAGTGATATAATTTGTTCTTTGTTTCACAAATGCTTGCGTCACAGTATTTCTGATTACACAAATTCTCGACGTATATAGTAGTGCGCGCGAAGCGTCCCCCTGCAGACAGCGTTTCATACTGTAAAGAAATATGGGCAAACAAATAAATTATAAATATTAAATTCTCGTCTTCTTCAGCTATGGCGTCGCGTCGCTAATGAAGGTAATTTCCGTTTGCTTATGTTGTGGTCGAAATCAGGTTTTCTATGTTGCGGTATCATTGCGTTGAATGGCGGCCGCTTCTAGCTTGTTGTGAGTAGCGTTTTAACGTATTTTAATCATTTTTAAAAAAATAAATAAGCGTTTGCCACATTTTCGTTATGATTTTTGCACGTTTCACGAAAAAAAGGAATCGATGGGTAGGTGAATTAAGTTGCTAGCTTGCAAAGTAGTTATTTTAGATAATTACCCTTTTCGTATACGGTGTTGTTCGGCCTCTTTAGTTTGTTCCACATTATGCTTGCAGAAAACTGACTGTATGACGTCACGTTTCCTTGCACTACGAGGCAAAAACATGTGGATATCACACTTGCAGATGCCACACAGTTACTGTTAGAGTCTACGAGTGGGATATTTAAGTGTTTTTTGCACTCGTAGTGAAAAGAAATGTGGCGTCATCAGTCAGTTTCCTGCAAACACAATGTGGAACAAACTATAGTTGTAGTGTTGTATCTCCCATTTTCTTAGCCACCTTTCATCTTCTGACAAAAATGTGAATTGGTCTCTATTTACTTTATTTTACTTTATTTACGTGTGTACTGCGGTGCCGCACAGGTGCAATACAAAAATCCCAAGGTAAAACTAAATGGTTAACATGAAAAGTGACATTTTTAGGGATACATAGTTTTGATCTTATATTTTTTTCCTCTTTGTAGCTCAAGAAAAATAACAATAAACTGTACACCTTTGGACATGAAAAATGATCGCACTGTATCGAGGTTCAAGCAGCACGACAACAATGCAAACTTTTTCATTGTTGTAAATAAGAACATACGTCACTGAAGGCGGAAGGAATTCTCCATTGTTGATGCCAAAGAGTGGCATTGTTGAATGGCATTGTTTAAAGCCCCAGTATAATGAAAACGATCATTTTGTATGCCCAAAAGTCTACATGACTAGTGTGGAAAAGAAAACAAGGAGAAATATAATATTATGCTAAACAAAAACACACGGCATTTACAATAATATATCCTAGCAAATGTTTCTATAGAGTCAAACATTAATAGTGTACAAATATGGTACTTCGATTAAGCAACGAAAACGAAAAATGTTATACAGCAATGCCACCTGAAAAATAGCTGACAAGTGGCAGCCTTTGCAATGCGGCTAACGGAAGCCACCAATGCACACATGCCGATGGGTGCATCGATAGGCATGCCAACCTTAGACAGGCTGCTAGCTAGTTATATCCTAAAAAGCTAATATGACTAATACCAGGAGTAGCATAGAGGTGAGCCTTTAGTGTCCAACGAAGGAGTGTATTGCATCATTTTTGTGCACCATGCTCAAGCACCATGCTCACTTACCCTAAAAATACCACGGTGAAAATACCACACCAGAGCTTTTTGCTTCGGTAATTATACTGATCGAAGCATTACTCGTTTCTGATTGGTCGCTAACAAACAAACCACAGATCTATACAGTACATCTCAGCTAGAGGCTGCTGTTTATTTTCATTATTGTTATGCTCATGTTTAGGAAAGGACGTCACTGGCATTATTCATCCAAGTGGATTTTCTTAGGATATTTAAAATCCTTACACCTACCTTCATGCCCAGTTCTATGGGGTTTAGGAATGGTAGGTTTCGTGTTGCTTGAAACCTGGATTTTAGTTTTTCAAACACGAGACAAATGTCCAACATTCCACAGGCTGAGCAGGTTTGCTTTTTTATACCTGCACGAAGACTTTACATGATTGGGGTACCCACATCAAAATCAATTTTTATCCGTTCCTCAACGTTTAAAATTAAAACGCGTCTTTGTGATTTTGTGTGCTGCAGCTCCCTGAAAATTAGATACATTCTCTTGATCTAACTCTTGTGAAAGCACAAGTGTTACAGCCGAGTCAAAGGTTACTTCGCTAGGGTCGTGAGCGAAAAGTAGCTTCTGCCTTTCAGAGCATTTCGGCGACAAACCAGTCACAAAGCCTGATTTTCAGCAGTGTTACGCCAGCTTTCCCACAATTACACTGAATAGTCAACCTTTGTCAACCTTTACATAACTAGTATTTGATTCTCTATTCAGTTGGTCAAGTTTTTGAAAAATTACGTGTTCACAAAGTTAATTAGGTTTTGGACATAGGTTAGCTCCTAGAAGTGTTTTAATCTGTGCCAAAGTTTTATCCCAATTGTTGACCTAAACTAATTACGACTTGAGGATAAACATTGTTTTGCGGGTTTTGTTTTAGTGTTGTTGTTGTCATAGATTAGGTTAAGCTTGGCTTCAATTTCATCACACAGGGTAAATAGTGTAACAAAGAAACATTTTTTTCTCAAGGCCTCCAATATTTATTAGCGTTTAACTCCACCCAAAAAACACGTAAGACTGTGTGAAACTAGTCCATTGATGTAAGAGTTCTGAGGTTAAGACTGCCACTTTCCAACACTAGTCCTTATAAACAGATCTAGGTTCGTAATTTACGAGTGAAAATGCATGAACTTGTTCTTTTAATTATAGTGTCCACGGCCTATCTGGAGTTCGCCCCAGAACGACACAGATAATCAATTGTATGTTTTTGGTAGCAGAGTGCCTTGTTGATATCCACGATGGTTACAAAACCAATGGCGGTCATAGATTAAAGCCGCTCCCTCCAGGAAGACGTAGCCGATCATAAAATACCTATGGGACTCAAGATAGGCTGCGTACACAGTAAGTGATGTTCATGCTAACACAGGAAAATTTTTTTGTATATTTACCTAATGTAATTTATGGCGATGCGACTATTGCCTTGACGTCGAGGACGCATGCCATAAGCACATGCTCCGAGCATGCTTCTAATTCTCACTAATTCTTTGGCAGCTGATCGATTACAAGTTACTCCAACACGAAGAGTGTTTTGGAATTCGATTTCCTGTTTTTACACTTTTATAACTTGCTTCCGGATTGTCAAGGTTTGTCACGCATCGGCGTATTGTCGACAATTTAATTCATGCATACATCCATATTCGGCTCCGATGCTAGCAACATTCGTAAGTAAATATACATAAATCACTGGAATAATATTAAGGAAAATTGGAAATTAGCCAACAGCGAAAACCATATACTAGAAATAACGTGGTTCAGTAAGCCACCTTTATGCACTTACGTTTCGTCGAGTGGCATGACCCGGATTCTAACCGGCTACCCACTTTGCCCCCAGATCACTTGCATAGCGCCTTAATCTTAGACAGTGGAGAATGTGGCCATAGCAATTAAGGCACTATGCAAGTGATCTGGGGGCGAATTGGGTAGCCGGTTTAAATCCGGGTCATGCCACTCCGACGAAACGTAAGTCCATAAAGGTGGCTTACTGAACTACGTTATTCTAGTGTATGATTTTTGCTGTTGGCTAATTTCCAATTTTTCTTAACATTCGTAAGTAACTGCCTATTTTTACTTGTCTACCGTTTAGTTTTATTTAAGGATTTCATTGTATTCATATTTAAACTATTAGGATTTAACTCTGTTGATATTATTTTAAACTAGCTCCAATATGGGGCGCCAAATGTAAAGCAGAACATGATGCGTTTTTCGGCCACGTTTAGGACTCATTTTGCGGCAATTCAGAATTTTCTGAATTTTCTAGCTGACTTATCTAGCTGTAGTTCCACTTTCTGATGGCAGATGGTGGAAGAAGACACTATGAACAACGTTCATTGTTACCACTGGTATGACCTTATCTGTCTGGTTTGTCTCTGCCATGGAACTACTCAGACAGTGCATTCCAAGCAGAGACCATCATACTAGCAGAGACATTCCAGCACTCGAGCACAGCAATGGTAAGTTAATATTTTATAGGGATTGTGGCGGGAAGCAGTAACTGAACTTACCTAAAAAAAAGTAACGCCTCAGACAGAATATCCCAAATTAGATTTGCCGTAAGTTGCTTTAATCTGGTAGCGGGAGCTGAAAACTGTTCTCATCAACGAGAGGTCTTGATGCGTCTTGCCACAACTGATGAGCTGGAATAATGGAGGACTGCAGAAAGGAAGGGCTCCGGGGCAGCCATGAACTTCTAGTGGCGAGAGTGAAGTTGAAAGAAAAACTCCTCCAGGCCAACTTTATACAGGGATGATATCTAAAAAGAAAGCCTTCACCAGAAGTGTCTCAAAAATAGTAAACATGAGCCCTGAATGAAACTTCAAGTAAAGTTGGAAACATTCTGTAACATAATTAAAAAAAAAAGAGTTAAAATGCAAGAAAATCTGAAATTGAGTGAAGGAAAGGTCAAATTCCGTTAATAGGATGTAGGTACAATATAAGAAAAATATACATGATATACCATGTATGTTGATGACATGGGGTGGGATGCGCTAACAATAATAGTCAAGTAAGGTTGTTAATAAAGTTTAAGTTAGGGTAAGGGGGTTATGCATATAGGAGTGATAAGTTAATGAATTTACTTGAAACGATTCCGAGGGTACATCCTAAAAATGATGTCAGACGAGTGACGAGTGACAACCCGAAATCTAATTTTAAAATATCTCTGAAACCTCTGGGTCAGGCAAGTGGGTAGCCTTGCACTCCAGTGTCAAATCACGAGCAATAGTCAAACAAAAAGAAAAAAGTAAAAATTGGCAGTATGTATGGCTTAGGTACGCGGTGATAAGCACACGATTACTCAAGTATGAGGTGGTGAAGTAATCGTATGGCGAAAGGAAGGAAAAAACTTTGCAAAAAAAGATGGGATGGAAGAGAGAAAAAATTTGTAGAAAGAAACCAGACGGCTAATACTCAATATAACGATATACAGACGTGTGTTGAATGTTTGACAGTAAAGAAACATGGGAGGGGGGACATTTTCTCACTTCCCAAGTGTTGGAAATGGAAGGAGAGTAAATAACTTCCAATTATACTGTAGGGGGGGTTGGGGTCAGATGTTCGCCCATGTTGTGTATGAGAACTGGCTTATCCATCTTGCACGTATGGTTTTGAACGAGTCATCACATCTTGCATAGGTACAGGAAGGAGGGTGGAGGCATGTCCATATTTTGCTGTGGTGTCATGTCTTTTTCTATTATTTTACTCTGATAATCTTCATTGATGTTTTGTTTCCATTTTTCACAATGCAATTTTTCTCTGGTAATCTTCATTGATGTTTCGTTTCTATTCTTGATAAAGCAATTTTACTGGTGGTTATCGCCTTAAGTAATCGTTAATGTGAGTTCTTCCGGAAAAATGAAGATAAAGCGACTGCAAGTAGTTAACTTTTACTAGTCTAACAACCATCAAAATACGGGTGTTACGTCATCCAAGTTAAAATATGTCATCTGTAGTTTTACATTTCCGTGGGTGTGTCTAAAATTTGTTCCATGCTCACTTTACCGGAAGTGCATTCGTAAGGAAACTCAGACATCATGGCAGTTATGCTGGACATGCAAAAGATGACAGCTAAGCATTTTATTATTTATTCCTTTTCATCGCAGTGTAGCGCTAATGGAAATCAACTTGTTTAAGTTACAGCATTCTGCACTTTTAATTCATACAGATCTGTCTTAGAACGCGAATTTTCCTCACAGAGTGTCGTGGTTTTCCAATGCAGCATACAACACTGATTTGTATTGTTTTGCCAAAAAATCGCAGCCGTCAATTATCTAGCGAATGGAGTATAGCGAACATCGCCGTATTTGATCTATTCAGTCCAATGATAAAAGTAATGATGTCCAAGCGTGTGCGATGTTCCATAATCAGATGAAAAATTCTCGAAGATGATTGTGGTTCGTACAGACACATGACTGATTATGTGTAAGTTCCGAGTGAAGCTGATTACTTCTTTGCGTGAGAGTTTTTGTTAAGCACTGTGTGGTGAAATAGGAATCCATAACCGTTATTATCACATTGCCCGTTATTGTTACTCTGCAAAGTCGAAGGAACAAAAAAGTAATGTGAGTGTTTTGAAACAGTTTTCCGTGTAATTCGCTTCGTTTTTTGCTGCAAAATCCTGCCAAGTGTCGTTAATCATCCATTTTCCGCTTCTTTCAGTTTTTTTTCTTTCTGTTTACATTTTCTAATTGCATAGGGATAAATGTCAATGTTGAAGGAGAAAAAAAATTGTATCACGAACTAGAACTGATTGTCGCAAAAAATTTTGGGATCGTTATCAGTGTACTTCCATTATGCTAACCTGCTGATGCCGGAAAGGAAAAAAATCGAGATGGTACTCTTGGTAGTTTATCTCTGTTTGCCAGAAGTGGTGCTGGTTACCAGTGAACTAAGTTATCAGTAATGTCAACGTTTTGTTGCATTTCATAGTGTAATCAAGAAGACAGTGAGTATAGTTACCTCACCCAGTTAGTTGAATGCGAAAGGTTGTTCGAGTTGTTGAAGAATTGGCTTGACTTCCTGATTCAGCGGTGGTACCAGGGTCCGAAAAAGATTGATGCTCACCTTTGATCAGAAGCACACGATGCTTTATCGGCTATGTCCGGATCGTTGTGTGGTGCATTGTGCCAGCGTCATCATAACTTTGATGTGCGTACGGTACGTGACTGGATAAATAATACGGATTTCTGTTGGAAACAGGTAGGATAATACTAGGCGTAGTCTTTAAACTTTTTTTTTTGTTAGTGATGTGCACTTATTAAATTATCTGTTGAACTTTGACACGTATCTAAAGATACAATGATGTCTGCTCTGCTAAGTCCATGCAATCTGTCGTCCTCTTCTTCTAAAAAGACTGAGCCAAATTATTGCGTATAAAAGAACAATTCCGTCTAACTTTCTTGCAATAATCAACATGAAATTGATTATTATACCCACGAATACTTGGTAAATGTAAATGGTTAGGCTGTGGTGGAGAATGAGTTTGCATCTTTAGCCAGTTGGCCATTTTTTCCCGCTGTTGTTTGGGTGCAGCATCTGGTGCTACTGCAAGAACTTACGCACTTCGTATAGTACTAATGGCCTGTAGTACTCGCAATGGCATATAATAATACCCTTATTACGGTAACGTCCTTTCCGGGAATGGTTTTTTAATCATCACATTGTCCTTGTTGTCTTGGAGATATACAGCAGTACTAATCACACCAGATGTTTACGGTAAAAATGATTTATTAAATTGGTCCAAGAAGATGTGATAGCGCCCCCAAAAAGAACAAGTTATTCCCACCGATGAAAGAACAGTGTTACGAGAAAAACACATGTATATTACCGACTAGAAATTGGTGAAAACGGTAAGGAAAAAACAATCCAAACAACGACAAACATACAAAAGAAATAACGCAGTAATGCATGCTACTTTTACGTAATGCGTTTCGTCGGAGTGGCGTGACCCAGATTCGAACTGGCAAACCAATCTGTTCCCAGACCATTGACCGTTATACCCACTCTTCCACTGGCAAAAGAAAACTCACTTATCCCGTTGTTAAGTTCACAGCAGCAGGAGCCTATAGAAAACAACTAGGAGCGTGTGTGGCTGGTCTATGTTAGGAATGCTTAATTTAGTACGAAGTGCTAACGCCAGAGGAGCAACAATATATCTGCGCTTGCGCAAAGTTGTCTAAAACCGAAACTGAAAGTTAGCACGCGACGCAGATGTGTGCTACGAAAGCAACGTTCTATTTTATTGTTGGTTAAAGCAACTTACGAACAACTGATTGTCTGTTTGTTTAGTTTTTTTTTATTATTACTTTGGTATTGTTTCCATGTTAAACACTTATTGACGCACACCTCTAATCATCTCGTGCAGGTGGCGACCTCTGGTAACAAATTTGTACACCACTGTAGACGCTCCTGACTTAACACTGTAGTGGAAGTTACCGAGACACGCTCCTAGGTGTTTTCTATAGGCTCCTGACAGCAGTGACTAGGGCTCCATTTCACCGAGAATGCTTGCAGCCACAGGCAAAGGCGAAGGAACACAAATAAATGAAATGGCTCAATAAAATCAGGATTATATAAATATACACAAAACATTGTAAATTCTATAAAGAAAGGAGGAAATCTAATCAAACAGCATAAAACATATATAGGGGATATCCGGGCTAGTTGTTTGTTGTGTTTTAGCTACACCAGTGCAACTGACTAACCAGGGACGGGCACAATTCCATTTTAACAGATTTGAGTCAATTACCTAGACATCAAGTGAACAGCAAGTCAAGTCAAATCCACTTCTACCTAAACTCCGCTGACTAGCAATTCCATTCCAGATCAATGCCAATTCAAATTGAACTATGTTTCAATGCATTTCAAATCATTGCCACATTCTGTGTTTGTTATTTTAAATCGTTTCCAATCAATTAATTTTCATTTTCATTTTCACAAATTCAATTCCAATTCGCTGACTTTCTGTGGTAAGTGATATTCCAGTCAAATCCTGGTTGATTAGTCAAGAAATATTTTGACCAATTCATTCAATTCCATCTGATGTAGTCTAATCGCAGGTAAATTCTGACGAAATGTAAGGTACTGCTGAAAATTTAGATGAGTTTGGTGAATTTTGCGGCTGAAATAGGGTAAATTGATTTGAATTCTGTGGAACTGGCCTGAATTTCAAGTTGAATCAAATCAGGTCAAAACAAATCAAATCTAGGCAATGCCAATCCAATTCGGCAAGTCAAGTCAACCTGAGCGCAACATGGACTGAATTGATGGTCAACATGTCAATTCCTTCCAAGTCAGTTTATAATTTTGGTAAATACCGAAGTCAAGTCCAAATGGGGTCAAGCAGAATTGTAGATTAATAGAATCAATTCCATGAATTGAAAACCTGGTATTCTCCAAATTATAATCAATTCCACCAGTTTCACAAGAGTGGAGGTGAGTCAATTAATTCCAAGTCCGAAATTAACTTGCTATCACTGTAACTAACACTTGACAACAGACCGATTACGATTTATTTAACAAAACAGCCCAAATTCAACTTTAAACACAGTGCATGCGATGTCATCATTGTGTGAACCTTTTTGGCGCAGCGTTTGACTGTGGTAAGAGCATTTAAGTTTTTTAGCTACTTTTGACAAATCTTTATGGTAAAAACAAATACATCCTACTCCCGTAGTAGTTTGAGCACGAGGAATTGTTGAAGTCGTCTAAACGGCTGGATCGACTGCCTTGAAAAGTAGTGGTGTTTGAAAGCAATCGACACGGCCACGGAGCTCTTGTCTGGTCAGGAAGATGGTGGGGCTGTTTATTATAGGGGCAAGTTGTTACAGCCTATTTAATACATCACCCACCTCATATTTTTTTTTGCATTAAGTGACCCAAACCGAACCATGCTTAATATTAAATGCGGGGAGAAAGACAGCATTTAAAATCATGCTTTCGCATAACCGTGGCATGTTTTTTTTTAATTAAAATAAGTTCTGGACGAGTTTGCCAAATGTTTGCCCCCCCCCCCCCCACCTCCCCCACATCATGTCACAATTTACCACTCAGCAGTATTGGAAGTTATGTATATGTTTAAAAATAAAATAATGTAGCTGATGAAGTGATTTACTTTTATATTATATCCATAGGATGAGTTTTCAAAGGATAAGTTAACAGAAAAACAAAACAAAAATCAAAGTGAACACGATGGAATACCTTGTTTAATAAAATCTGAACAAGAAGAAGTGTCTCAACTATCCTGGCTTCCATGATAGTTGATATTTAGTTGGGTGTATATATGTATTTTTTTAAGTAGATACAACATCGGTTCAAATAATATTAATTTTATTGGACGGCGTTTTGATTACCTGTCACTATGGGAAGTGGGACGGCTCGTGCGGCATTTGCCGTACCACTTTTCGGCACACGGTTTTAAAATACGACACATCCAAAAACAAACAATGGGGCAGCTGTCGTCCACCGTGTGATGCGGCCCTGTAGCATAGGTGTTGGCTTTCCTGCATAGCTTTGACATCTACGAAGGACAGTGACCTTGAGCTAGACACAGTCCTAGAACTTAAACGAACATGGACTTATATACTATCACGAACCCACGAACCTTATTTAGAGAAGGAAGTTTTGTGGGAACAAAATGAAACGCTGACGGCACTATCCAAACCAAGCTTCAACAAGTGGTCAACACCAAACGCTGTAGAAAGCCCAACACACCATCGAACCGATTCCAACTTTGTGAACTAATGGCGGATTCAGGGAGAGAGTAGGGAGGGGGGGGGGGGGGGGGATGAACGGGGGGGGGGGTGGATGAATAGCTTACTGCATGTATACTTGCTACATAGGTCCTAAAATGACACCACGTAAATAAATAATAAATCACAATATAAAAAACAAGAAGCAAACAGTCTTCGTTAAAGACTGGCCTTGTGAGGATGCAAATTACACTATTCTAAGAAGGAAATAAAATCCAACTGCCCCGACTGGGACTCAAACACAGGACGGCCCACTGACCTCATGTAATTTATATACACGAAGAGCTTATATGAACACGAAAATCTACCCCCTCCCCACAGAAATTCTTTCACTTAATAGTATACAGTAGCCTCATGGATGAAATTGAGGGTAGGGGGGGGGGGTGGAGTCACCAACCAAAAAGTCCCCGTTGGTCCAGAAAATGGCACCCCAGTTGGTGGGACGAACGTGGTTAGCGCCATGGAATTCCGTCGTTTAGCAGTGGTAAACCGTTGCTTCACGTCGGGAAATCTCAAAACAAAGGTTTGGGCATTCAAAGTTTTCGTGCACCCAATTCTCGAGTATGCTACACCAGTTTGGTCACCATACTTGGTGAAAGACACAGACCTGATCGAGTCGGTGCAGAGGAGATTCACCAAACGCCTCCCTGGACTTCGAGATGTTGATCATCTAGAACGGCTTACCAGGGCAGGCATTGAGCCGTTGGAAATTCGTCGACTGAGGTTCGACCTTATTCTAACGTATAAAATACTACATAATCTTATTTCGGTCGATTTACCCCTCTTTGACCTTGCCCCTCGTCTTCATAATACCCGGTGTCATCCCTGGAAGCTTGTGGTCCAGGGGTCTCGCCTTGACTGCAGAAAACATTTTTTTGCGGTCCGGGTTGTCCCGGTTTGGAATGCCCTTCGTTCAGGGACGGTATGCATGAACTCGGAGGGTGGCTTCCGCATGGAGCTGCTTACAGAAAACCTTACCCCTTTTATTAAGAGGGTTTGTTAGTTTCCCCGCCACGGAAAAACGATCGGTGTTAGCGGCTCACAACCCTTTCGGCACCTTCAACTAATAATGTTAAATTTTTTTAAGATTTATTTTTAACTTATGTTGGATGTTTTTTTTATGTATATACATTTTTTTTCTATTTTTCTATTATTATTTTTTTTAATTAGTGATAATGTACGACAACTGGCCAAATTCCCTCCCTTACCATTTCCTACACGTCTGGCGATGCCGTCAGGGACCTATGTGTCCCTGGCAGGTTTAACCTTGGTGGTAAGGCAGTCGTGACCCTACCCTACCCTATACCCCAGCCATCCTATTCAAATCTGTTTGGCCATGCTATTTTGTATTTAAACTAGATTTATTTCTGTGTCATCCACATGTTTTTAATTTCTGCTTTTGGAAGAAAAAATCTCCTTTTAACCTACGCTTGTCATTTACCCTTCCCTTTTAGGCTGGCAGTCAGCGACCTCCAGGTCCCTGCCAGTCCTGTTGCTCCAGCAACAAATTATTTTTATTATATATATTATTATTATCAGGGGTAGCATAAATATAAAGGACGTGTATAAGGACGTCCTAAAGGACGTGTATATAATGCGCTCCTGTTATTATTAAGAGCGAAAATACGGCTTTAAAATATTCTCCTTCCCACCTCCCCCGTCAAAATTCCTAAATGCGCCCCCCCCCTCCCCTGTTCTCCATAGTTTAAATAAATTAGGAAAAGCCTAAAGATTTTATTCAAAATGTGGCATCCAGAAGCCAGAAAACACACTGCTGCACCAGAAATTTCTTCAGCTTTCGGTGTTCTGATTCGGACACCACTAGCTTTACAACGCTCCCACAGACCCCATAGCTGATTTAGTTGGGCCGTACCACTTTTAATTTTTTTTCCACCGCCCTGCCTGTCAATCTGCATCAATTCTAAAATATTCTTGATGAAATATATCCTGCTACTAGCCTACCAGCATCGTACTGAAATAATGTATCTGTATAAAACGAAAATTGGTTTACCGGGTAACAAATATTAGCTGTGAAGCGCATAATTGCCGTACAAGTAGATTACCTGTAAAAATATACTGTCCAAAATAAAACTTATTAAGGATTCGCACCAAGCTTTTTGGTAATCCCGCCGATAAATAGTTCGAAATTTATCTTCATGAAAACGGATTCAGTTTCGATTCTGCGTGCGTTCCACTTCGCAGGTGCCGCCATCTGTTGGTACGGCGCGCAATCAAATGAACTCGATTGAATTTGCTGTCAAAACATGCTAGTACGCGAGTGATGGTCGCAAAATAATACTGCGGAAACTTCATGGATGGCTGACACAGAAAAATGTACCATTGTTTATTACGCACGTTTGTTTCGAAACTGCTGTAGTTTCAACTCTGTGTGTATTTCATAGGCAGTTCTAGCGACGATTGATGAACCGTACGCTGGTTCATCCAACTTCCTCCTAGCATCACTAAAGTGCGCGCGGCCTATCTTGAGTTCGCCCCAGAACGAACACAGATAATCGAGTGTATGTTTTTGGTGGCAGAGTGCCTTGTTGATATCCAAGATGGTTACAAAAACAATGGCGGCCGTCAATTAAAGCCGTCCCCTCCAGGAAGACGTAGCTGCTCATAAAGATACTGCACGACCCAAGATACGCTGCGCACATAATAGCTGTTTGTTACCTTATTTTTTTTTTCTTATTTAAAGCAGGTTGAAATACGAATTGTTTTGAGGGGCTCAGACAAAGACTAAAAAGTGTACGAAATAAATCGGTTAATTCTCAGTTAGGGATGAGCGGATTACTTCTGAGTTAAAGATTTATTAAATACGATTTACTAAATAAACTATTAATTATATTTATTATAACCTTATTTCACTCTTTAAGTGTGTTCCTTTCGGTTCACTGGGTGTGTGATGCACAGGCAAGCATCTCACCAGTGCAGATTGGAAAGTGTATGATTATATGTATGCGTGTTAAATGCATCCTATGGACGTTTCCTTTTGGCCATGTCAGTATGGCTGAGCGGTAGGATTCCGGCCTTTGGTTTCAAAGGTCGTGGGTTCGATTTCCCACTCAGGCAGTCTGACATTTAAGTCCAAAAGGCCAGACGTAAATAGGTTTGCATCCCTATTTATTTAACGGTTATCGAGCCCAAATTGCCTTTCTGCCCCGTTTATAAAGTCAAAGATTTACGTGAATTTACTATAAGCAGCATTACTGGAAAATTAAAATTAAATTAGTGGATTTTGTATAATATTCATGTGGATTTTCAACAGATATTAAGATTTTACGTGACAAAGCGTAACACCTAAAAGGCCGTCCCTAAATTACGTCATACTCGTGAGGAGTGCAAGGTCAATGGAAATTGTAGATTTGTGATTGCGGATGTCTCCCCAGTAACTCAGTCATACTTGTAGGGGAGGGGGGGTGGCAATTTCTTGTGCCAATTGTGACATAGGAGTGTGGATGTATCGGAAGTGTGACGCAACTAACTGGCAGAGGAAACATTTATTTTTCTGGCATAGGCCTCTATAATAAAAATATCCATTCCAACGTAATAAATCGTTATCAACGTTACCATTCCAACGTTACCAAGACCCCTTTACTATGTGGAGTAATTATGACCGGTCCTTAATGGATTTATACAATATTTACGGAATTTGCGCATTTATAACGATTTGTTGAATTGTTTAAATTTAATGATGTACAGGTGGGTTATGTCTATGGTGGTGTATAAATTAGTAAATTATGGATTTTTGTATTCGTTTGCGTCAGTCTCTTTTTAAATAGTTCTACCTGGATTTACACAATATTTGCGAAGATTTATAATACAGTGATTTTTCTTACAAGATTTACGTGTACTTTTGCCAGATTTCTTTTGATTTGAAATCGAAATCAATACTTCGAATATTGAAATCACGGTGATCAATCTATCTTAATTCCCACCAACAGATGATTTAGATTGCTTTTGCAACAATTGTACAATTTACACGAAACTTTGCCATTTACACACGAATTACGTGAATTTGAAGAACGACACAATTGACATGGTCTGCACCAGATTTACATAAAAATTTGGAAAAGGATTTACAAATGTAAAACAGGGTATACGAGAGTTTTCTGTGTTGTACTACTCCGAAGTATTCATCATGCCACCATACCTGTAAAAGTATTTTTCAGTAATGTATGTGAAGTCTGGGTGGCTCAAGGTAAATTTTGCACCTGGGATAGCTGGCTTCCCCTCGCGATTTCTGGGTTTTCGACCTCATTTTGGCTTTTGGTTCCCGCCCTCCCCACCCTCTCCTTGCCATTAACCACAGTAATTTCACCGACGAACCAAGTTGCAATGCTATCATTGCAATCGCCACTTTTAAATTTAATTACAATGTAGATATTAAAATTTTAACATTTTTATTAAATTTCTGTACAATTTTGTTACCTCATTTGTCTAAGAGCTATAAAATTTTTCTTACACTTTTGAGTTATCATAAACGGCGATAGCCGTGTATATATATATATGATTGAAGTCCTCTTTCCAGCAAAACTAAAACTATTAATTTCTCCGTTCCTATTCAACATATTTCGACCAAACTTAGCCAGATAGTAGATATGTATGGAAGGTATATTTATGCCATCTTTTATCAAATTCCGTGCAAGAATAAACGTAGGGAGCCACACGTAAATTTGAAAACTGTTCACTTGTTGTTGTTGTTGTTACTGCACCTACCTAAAATCTGAAACATGATCTAAGCCAGAAATTTCCTTGGGCTTCATCCTTACAGAGACCACGTTTTCAATTGGTCGAGCCATTCCGGAGTTACATTGTTTTAACCGTTGTTATAATTAGCGAACTTTGCCACTCAGCAAACGCCAGATTCATTCTTCGTGCACGTGTTATGTCTTTGCTGCAAGGTTGATTGTTGAAGGGTTGTAGTTAGGAAAAGGCGTACGGCCGAGGGGCAATGCCTTGAATAAATCATTCGAAAGAATAACGCGGCCTGCAGTGCTGGAAACACCGGTTCTCGTCAGATCACCGAAGTTAAGCAGCACTGGCCCCGATTGGTACTTGGGTGGGTGACCTCCTGAGAATCCATTCCGGGTGTCGCAGACATAGGGCCTTAGGGCTTCGTCGGGCAGATGACAGGGTGCGGTTAACGCTCGCTAAAACCCTTTGACCCTTGAAAAAATAACGCTCGTTAAACCCTTTGAAACCCTTTGAAAGAATACGTATTTCAGCTAAACGGATATAGTTTTAAACCAAACCAAGCAACGTTGTTAATTTCGAGTTCGTCCTCGAAATCGGCAGCTAGAAACGATAGAATGTCGTATTTATTTCGTAAATGCAAGCTTTCAGAGCTGAGTTGAGTTGTTTCAAAGTGGCCAGCAACAATCGACTGCATGCATAAACCTTTGTAGTGCGACGCCATAGCCGTAAAAAAAGGAACACGGATTACAACAAAAATGTCACGTGTGCCTAAAAAAAAAAGAGTTATATGATTGAAGTTTCACTTTACTTCTTACTTGTCAACCTTCTCGAGCTGGTACCCAGATCAGCTACCCGGGTCGCACACCTCTGTTTGAACTGAATATTTATATAATCTAAACACACGCTAGTGTGTCGCTGCCAAGTGTAGATGATTTATTGTTGTTGGGGTTTAATTGTTTAATTGTTAGTGCTTTATTGTTAGTCTAATTGTTGTCCGATGGCGGCTCACTAGTAGACTGTGTCTGTTAACTGTAACGAGGAAAAAAAGGGTTTAACGAGCGTTAACCACTCCTGGTTAACGAGGTTATCTAAACCAAAACAATAAATTGTAAGCAAAAAACCCGCCAAGTTTCAGCCATTGAACGTCTGTGATATCAAAAACAAGATTCCACTCATCAGACATACAAGGCAACTTTAAAACTTGGTGCATTGCAAGTCTTTTTTTTTTTTTTACTTGAATAGTTCGGCTATATCTTATTTTTCGAATAAATATATATACAGTGAATTTTCTCGAAGTAATGCTAAAGATTTTTTTGTTACAATATCTTTTGTTTGAATCAATTTACAATAAAGTTTTACAACTGAGATGGTGGCGTTTTGTTGAACTACTGCAGACTAGCGTGCTGTACTGTAAGCTATAGCCTTTAGTACTGTGGTGAATAACGAAGTAATATCGGTGAACCCTCCTGACGCTACGAAAATCGGAATCTCCGCGATTCGCTACTGAATTTTACCCACTGACCCATGGGTCAATTCCATCTCTGGGGTCTACTGCGTTGGACGCCAAATAAAGTCTCGGCTTTATTTCCCAAACTCACGATGGCACATGAATTTTTTAAAATCATAACTGCTGCACGTTTGTCATTTTTATCTGTTCACAACGTTGCCGCCATTGTGTTTCGTCATTTAACACTAATTTTTACATCTTATTTCCATTCATATATTTTATCTGTGTAATAGAACGTTTTACATGTTATTTTATAAATATTAACACATATTTATAGAACAAATACAAATACGTATACAGGGTGTGTCAAAAGTCCCATGCACCCCTACCAAAAGCCCTACAGCACTGGAATTACGCACCTGACTCATAGGACTTTGTTTTGTCCCTGAGGTGGGGGCCACCCAATGAACATGCGTTGGGGTTCCCTGCCCCCCTCAACCCACAAATATAAAATTTAATTTGTTCCTGTAAGAAACAGACGTTTGGTTCCAATTGGGGAAATACGGACATAGCCCAGCCAACGTGATAGCCGAAAACGGCATGGTAATTGGGTAAACGGGATGCGTTGTATTACATCTTCAATGTAGCCCCCCACATGAGGGCTAACCTGCACGGTGCAGGAAATTGTTTGGTGCACCCATCAAAGGTCCTACAGCACTGAGATTAGACGTCTGACACATAGTACCAACGTTTGGCCCTAAGATTGGGGGAGGGCACTGCATGAGCTTGCGTGGGGGCGCCATGCCCCCCTCAACCCCCAGATATAACATTTATCTTTGTTCCTTCAACTAAACAGAAAAAAACACGCCTGGGTTGGGCAGTTGATTGGGAACGTTCAACTAATACGTCTAAAGAAATGAGATATTTTCATCCGCCGCCTTTCGTCATCAATTGAGAAACAGGCGAAGGTGATCGTGCCTGCGTTCTTGATTTTATGGGAGGTGTTAAGAACCAACTGCACAACCCAGGGGTGCAGTCATTTTTATTGTAGGGAACAGAAATATACTTGTAATTAGGGGACTGGGGAGGTGGGGGGGGACAGGGTGCCACAATGAAAGTAAGCAACCCCCCCCCCCCCAATCTTAGGAACGAACATTCGTCCTATGTGTCAGGTGTGTAATCTCAGTGCCGTAGGACGATTGGTGAGTGCACCCGTACCGCATAATTTCCCACACACCATGTAAGTAATGAAATGAAATGAAATGAAATGAAATGAAATGGATTTTATTTTCAATTTTCAAATAGCGGGATACAAAAAGAAGACATGAAGTCTTTTTGGAGCCCGGAAAAAACAATAAAGAAAATACCAAAAATCACAAATGTAAAATAAGTTAAAAATTGTACAACACTATAACGTAACGAGTAAAATTATACAGTTTAAGACAAAAAAAAATAAAAAAAATTAAGTAAAGCAAATAAAAATAAATATAAGAACACAAGAATCCTAAAAATAAACCAAAAAATGAACTGGAGAAAAAAAGAGAGAAAGAAAGACTTCGTTAGTATAAAAGGGAAGAATTTTTCATCACTTCTATAAAAAATTTCTTACGAAAAAGAGACACACTAGTGTAAGCCCTGAAAGACGGGAAAGCCATAGGTTTACAAGAAATAACGAATTCCAGATGCAAACCTATTTACGTTGCCTTTCGGACTTATAGGTCAAACTGCCTGAGGGGGGAATCGAACCCAGGACCTTTGAAACCAAAGGCCAAGGTCCTACCGCTGAGCCAGACTGCCAAGCCCTCTTACCCTTCTGTAGCCATGGTAACTACATTGAAGTGCAATAAAACGCATCCGGTTTATCCAATTAACTGGGCCATGCGCATATTTTCACAACTGGAACCAAACGTCTATTTCTCACAGGAACAGTTAAATTTTAAATCTGGGGGGGGGGGGTTGAGGAGGGGGGGGGCAGAGCACCCTACGCAAGCTCATATGGGGTGCCCATCTCATGGACAAAACAAAGTCCTGTGACTCTGGTGCGTAATTCCAATGCTTCGGGTTTTTTGGTAGGGTGCTAGGGACTTTTAACTCGCCCTGTGTATTATGTCTATTCGAGCCTGTGTACAGTGTGTAGGAAACATTTCGTGTCATTTCGTGTCCGTCTGCTGCCTATGTGCATTTCGCAATCAATATCCTAACGTGCCACCATTTAACCAATACATGGTTAGGTAACTATCCGGAAACTACATTTTGCTAGTAAAGCCTATAAACAGTGACTATAACATCCGCCGGAAACGACTGTCCTGTCCACTAACAGTTTATTTCGGAATTACTCCCACTCATACGTCGCGCACCTCCACGGACTTCATCTTTCTACGCTTGAGTTATATTGATCGGAAATGAGCTGGTAGCAAGCTGTACACAAATTATGAAGTAATATTTTGATGTCGGTAACAGAATGTTCAAATAATGCAGTAGAAAGAAGGTAGAAATGCAAGAGCTGAAAATTTAAGGTAAATATACTGCTTATGATAGATTAAACTTACGACGTTCTTAATGTCTTGTTGACATTCCCAGTTGATGTTATAATGATATAACTAAAACCGAAACTGGTAAATATGCTGAGAATATTTTGGCCTTTCAATGGAGTGATATCAGCAGACCAAACAATCGTTAAGTTCATTCCACTAACTTGTACTTTAAATGTTAAGTTAAAAAAACTTGATTACTATGGTGTCCGCGACTCCGCGGCCTATCTTGAGTTCTCCGCAGAACGAACACAGATAATCGATTGTACGTTTTCAGTAGCAGAGTGCCTTGTTGATATCCAAGATGGCTACAAAAACAATGGCAGCCATCCATTAAAGCCATCCCATCCAGGGAGAACGAACACAGATAATCGATTGTACGTTTTCAGTAGCGGAGTGCCTTGTTGATATCCCAGATGGTTACAAAAACAATGGCGGCCATCGATTAAAGCCACCCCATCCAAGAAGACGTAGCCGCTCACAAAATACTTGCAGGACTGAAGATACAAGATACAAGACTCAAGATTCCCAATAGTAACTTAAAGTGGCAGTTAAAGTTTTTCTTTAAACTCATTATCCGGTGGCAATAACTTGACAGATTAACTTGCTATACTCTGTTAATACCACTCATTCAGACGATCACAAGCGATCCTTACTTGGGGGGTCTTTTTAACCTTAGGAACGAATATTTTTGATATATTACTTATTTTTTTAACATGGGGGAGGGTATGTTTCCCTAATATTGCGGCGGTGTGTGAGCTGCATATGATACTGATGTCATTGTTTGCATTTCATCCCAATACTTACTGGATCAGTATGATACTGATTCCCGCTGCTAATCCTTCAAGTAGTCGCACGAACCCTTAATTATTTAATCTGTAGATCTGAATTAAGTATAATTAATAAACAAAAACGGAACGTTAAATGTTTAGAGTAAGGGTCTAAAAGTCAAAACCTAGAAAGAACACGGACAAGGTTTGACAGTAAGGGTCTAGGTGTAAAATTTTGTAAGAGGCTGGTAAGCATTTGACCCTTACTACCCGGTGGTTAGCTTATAGTTCTACTCTATTCGGCCAGAAAGTGTGTATGAACGATTGGTTTTCTTTGTTCTTTGAGTATTGTTATGGAACTTTAAGAACATAATTTTCTTGTGAAGTTTGGCATTTTCTGTCTTTAGAATTTGTTTATTATATTTCGTAGATTTACGGCAGAGGATAACCAGTAATGCTCTCTGCTGCGAATACCCTGCAATGTTACTAAATCGAAAAATAATTTTCAACATACAGTAAAGCAGTAAACCTATATCATACTACCACTGGATCATCACATGGGAGGATTTCCAGTTTTTCGTGAAAATGTTTTTATTTCTGACCACCGGGTAGTAAGGGTTTAATGCTTACCAGCCTCTTACAAAATTTTACACCTAGACCCTTACTGTCAAACCTTGTCCGTGTTCCTTCTAGGTTTTGACTTTTAGACCCTTACTCTAAACATTTAACGTTCCGTTTTTGTTTATTAATTCGTGTTACTTTTAGAATTGCAGCTAAACTGTAAAACTGAGAGTTTAACACAGAGACCCAAGGCTGACTCTTACTAACACTGGTGTTAACAATAGAAACAAATCCTTTAATCTTCAGTCTTGCAGCTTTTGCGTTTGCTAATTAGCATTGTTGCATAATAACAATTTTTAAAACAATGTAAAACAATCAATCTGGTCGTATAGAGCTCCATAACCCCTGAACCACTTATCGTCCAATCTTTAATCTATACTAAACCCATCAAACAGTTCGTATTTCAACGTGCTTTAAATAAGGAAAAAAAGTTATTAACTATCTAGTCAGTGTCGGATTGGGCCACCCGGGAACCCGGAAATCCCCAGGGACGCTCCCTTTACAAGAGGCCCCGGTTAAAAAAAAATATTGAAAAATTTGAAATGAATTGCAATTCTAAGGCCGCCCGCGCACTGAGCGACTTGGCCGGGCGGCCAGGTTGCTGCAGCTAATGAAAATGTTTACTGCGTGGTTTTACATAAACGCTAAGCATTCGCATGGGCTGCAGCGACCTAGCCGCGCAGCCAAGTCGCTCAGTGCGCGGGCGACGTTAGATGCAGGAATCCGCCTGGGATCAACCCTGCGGCCCGCGGGGCCCCCCCCAACACACACACCAAGGCCCTTGTTTCAGAGAAACGCTTTTTAACTAATTAAAAATGAATTCCTATAAAAATTGCATCTCTAAGTGGCAGGAAAGCTGTTCAAATTCACGCTGATTTCTTTAAAATACGCTAGCTTACTAGGATCCGCTCTGGATCCCCCCCGCCCCCACACACACACACACTATAAGCCCCTTGCTTTAGAGAAACGCTTTATTAAAATTAAATTTCAAATGAATTCCCACAAATATTGCATGTCTAATTTGCAGGAAAACGTTTCAAATCCATGCTAATGTCTTTAAAATAGGCTAGCTTAAAGGGCTCCCCTGGGATGTCCCCCTTCCACCACCCCCCTCCCTCCCCCCCTTCCCGCAAACGCATACTACAGGAGGCCCTCGTTTCATTTTGTTGTTGTTGATAGTTTGAAATGAAAATTGAATATCTAAGTTACAGGAAAACTTCTCAAATTCTCGCAGATTTCTTAAATATACACTAGATTGAGGCGTTTCTCCCCCCCCCCCCCCCGCGAACCGCCCCAACGCCCCTACAGTACATTCCCGGGGAGGCGAACCCTCCCAATTCGACCCTGAAACTAGTCCTGCCATCTAGTGCCATCTAGGAAGAAGTCCGATGGCTACTGGTGCTGGTGTACAAACCTGCAAACGATTTCACCGCTTGTCACTAGATGACAGCACTTGCGCTACGAATTACATGAAGAATCGAAACTGAATCCGTTTCGAAGCAAACATGCGTAACGAACAATAAGATACTTTTCTGTAGCAACCATCGTTGAAATTTCCGTAGTATTTTTTCGACCACCATAGTTTTGTTAGTATATTTTGACCAAAGACATTGTAATAGACTGATACTGACGGCAGCGCAGCTGGCATGCTAGCGACCGCGTTAGAATGCGCGCTTTGTCAATAGATGGCAGCACTTGCAAACGGCTGCAGAAACGAAACTGAATCAGTTTTTTAAAGAACATTTGTGAAATGTATTATGACAGACTACCAAAAATTTGGTGCGAATCCGTAGTAAGTTTTATTTTGGACATAATTTTTTTTGCAGGTAGTCCGCCAGTTGTGGGCTTTAGAATGTTTGCTACCCATTAAACTATTTTGGGTTTATACTCACGCATTGTCCCACAACGTTTCTGAGGAGCTAATATCAGGATATTAAATCAAGAATATTGTACAACTGACGCAGATTGACAGGTAATACAATTTCGTCCAATTTAATTTATAATTTTTGAACTCACGTGATCTCTTTAAAAAAAATATGCACAAATAAATATAGGTGAGATCGGGACAGTTGAGACACTCTTACATGTTCGTATTTTATTTTTTACAGTTAAGTAAACTATCATCGTGTTGACTTTGACCTTATTTTGTTAGGGTAGCTGAAAACTTCTCCTCTGCAAATAATATAAAAATATATATCTTCATCAGCTTCATTTTTTTATTTTAAATATTGTGACTTGCACTACTGCTGTATGCCCAACCAACACGACACACAATTCAGGCCAGGTTAATATTTTACGAAAAAAAAAAACTATTGTTAATAACTTATCGAGAACTTATCTAAAAAAAAAATATTCTGCGGTAGTAAGAAAACATGATTATATTTATTATTGTCTTCCCCCACGCATTTAACATTAAGCATGTATTGGTTTGGGGAAAGTTGATGTAGAAGATATGGGATAGTGGTTCTTTTAATAGGGCAGTGACACGACGTAGTATTATTGTATATAACTCTATGGTGGAGCCAGTAACTGGGTTAGCTGCAAGGTGCACTGGTGGGGAAAAGAACAGCGTCTTACTGAAGCCAATGTTATTAAACTGGACTTCTTAGGCCTAAAACGCGCGATTTTTTGTCGATTTGTTGGCAGTTGCTGAAATTTTTAAGCAAGTGGAATCTTTATTTTCCGATTACAACCTCGTAGCATAAGGGATTGGAGAACACAACAGTTTTTTAAGCCTACGAAATCCACTCTCAAAGCACTGGCTTGACTAGAAATGCCGTTGTTTAACCCACCATTTCAATCTAGTGCCCCTTGCAGGTATCTTTCTTGTCGCCATATGATGTCACTTGACGCTACTCTGTAGAGCAGTGACATTTGCCGCCATATTGGCACCAGTATGGGTTATGGAGGGCATAACTACAAGGTGCACTACATAAAAATGGAGGGAAAAACAACGGAAGAGCGGGTGTCTTAGGCTTAAAATAACGTTGTTTTCTCCAACAACAAAAATCGCGCGTTTTCGGTCTATGAAATCACTCTTAACAGCATTGGCTTCAGTATGACGCCCTTCTCTCTGCAGTGCCCCTTGCAGCTAACCAATTAAGGCTCCAGCATAGAGTCATATACAATAATACGTCGTGTCACTGCTCTATAGGGCAGCATCAATTGACGTCATATTGCCTACAAGATAACATCTGGAGGGCATAACTACAAGGGGCACTAAATTAAAATGTAAGGGCAAACAACGGCATTTCTGGTCAAGACTAGTGCTTTGAGAGCGGCTTTCTTAGGCTTAAAAAAACGTTGTTTTCTCCAACAAAAATCGCGCATTGTAGGCTTAAGAAATCCAGTCTAATAGCCTTGGCTTCAGTAAGACGTCCTTCTTTTCCCCCTCCAGTGCCCCTTGTAGCTAAGCCAGTTACCCACCACAGAGTTAATTGTTATTGTTACTGTTATTGTTGACTATACGATTAAATTATGAATATGAAACTTTATAGACATAAAATTCTTCCAGAAAAAAAAAGACAGACATGAAGTTAAGATGTGATGACCTTTGGTACGTTCACAGTCCTACGAAAGTTGTGATATCCACTCGCCAATTAGAGAGATCACCAAGTTTCGAAAAAGGGGCGGCC
>JAHWFP010066731.1:0-10730 GCA_023313725.1 Lithobius niger
GCGGAAGCTCCTGTAAGGGAGCAGGAATCGTGTCAAGATGAATCGGAGGTGTAGGAGTATCAAGTGCTTGTGAAGTGCCGGCATCAGTGGATCGTTGTTGTGTCGGAATGCCAGAGAACCAAGCTGACGTGCAATCGGTAACCGGGGGTACCTCTTGAAGGTACGAAGTGGAGAGTTCATAAGGCTATGAACCTGTAAACTAGCGAGTGGACCGCTAACCTGAGGAGGGGCGGATCGGTAGCTCAGAGAGGAGCGAGAAGACAAATCGAAAGGAGAAACCTGTGGTGTGTGAGACGAAGGTAGCTAAGCAACCGTTTTGCGCGTCATAATCTGAAGCTTGAGTCTTGTATAACGTTGCTTTGTGCTTCGTTGATTGATCATGATGCATACATCGTGTAAGAGGTCGGGATGAAGGATCGCGTTAGGAACCTATGTACCTATGTCAAGAAGGCAGAAAACTGGAACGTGTAGGGATGTAGGAAAGCAGCGGTCAGTAGTCTGTAAAGAGCCCGAATTGTGCAAGGGCCTAGTTCAGTCTTACTGATGTCAATACAGGAACGGAATCGAGATAAAGGATCGAAGGGAATCGTAGCTTCTGGTCTTGTATCTGATAGAATCCGTCAATCTTAGCTAGTAATAGCGACATGGGAAGAATCTTGGTAGAAGAAGCAAAGGGGCCCGGTTCCAGCCCACTGGCAGTGGTGGGTTCGAACCCACAGCAAGAGGACCGAACCAGGTCCAGATAAAGGTTCGATGTGCATGTGGCACTTAACGTTAGTTGCAGAGGTAGATATATCAGTCCCCCCCCCCCCCAGGTTTCGAACCTGAGGATCGTGATGAGGAAGGGGACCGGAATCGACGTCGGCGTGAGTGGAACGAACAAGCTGCTAAGATGCAGCCCCTGTCGCAGAGAATGTGAAACAGATGTGACTGATATTGAGAAGAATCGTAAACACGATCCAGTGGAATGGGGATCGGAGTTAGTCGTGATTCCCCATGAAGGTGACGACTAAACCACGGTTACGCTGGGCACACCCTCAACCATTAATATATGGCAAGAGGCACAGAAACCGGGATCGCTTGGCGAAGATTGAAGGTCCCTCCTTCTGGTTGGGTTGAGGAAAAGGGGACCGAATCCCTCTCCCCAGGATCGCTGAACGATCCCCCACCAGAAGTGAGGATCAGTGAATCCATATGCTAGTAGCTCATGTGCTACTATTGTGTGAGGGGAATCGGTGGCTGAAAGAACCGAGGCCGAAACTGGAACCTCTTGAAGGCAAGGTGGATCACGGGCCGCTGAAGGATCGTCGATTACGTCCGGTATTCCCGAGGAATCGGGAACCGTAACGACAACTGGCGAGTCCATGTGGACCGAAGGGAATCGACGTCTTGGATCGGTGAGGGTTGCACAAGCGCTGCCGGCGTCAGAAGAGGGATCGGTGCATCCATGTCATAGTAGGTAACCGGGCAATCGACGGCACGCGTGTGCTTGTATCTTCGGGAATCGAGCTCAAGGGTGGTCACGCTAGCGTGAGCGCCCTAGTAGAAAATGATGTAGTTCGGCTGATGCAGCGTGCTTATATAGACTGGCCTAAGCCCGCGCATGCGCAGAACTATTACGAGCCCAACAGGAAAGCCAACCTTCAAACTTCTAGGGAAAATAAGCTCAAAAGGGGGAAACTGCTATAAAAAGGGTAACGTACATTTCATCGGCTATAAAAACTGAATTACCAAGATTTTCACCATTTTTCAGCATTAGGCCACGAAAAAAAGAAATTTGGAACTCGAGCCCCACCCGCACCGATTTTTTGACAAAAAATAAAAAAAAAGACGCGGCAAAAATAGCGGTTTCAGATCAAAAATGGTCCTTAGCGAGAAATGAAAATATAAAATTACCATTCTTGTCATTAAATAATTTTGTGGACATGTGGTAATCGGAATTATAAGGCAATGTTCTTTATTTTACCCAGAATAAAAATTAATAATTCCCCAAAATATAAGGAAAAATAGGGCCGAAAAATAATAAAATAAAAAATAAAATTCCGCCTGCCCGCACAAGATTTCTTAAGAAAAAGGCCCGAGAACCAACTTTCTTTTTTTAAGTGGCTTTACCCAGTAGCTTTTCCCCGATTATATTACCAGTATCTTACAGGATCTGTACAGTTGAATGCGATTGTTGGTTTAAACTGCAAAAAAGAAAAAGGACTTACTTGTCGCGTATAGTTTTGGAAAGGAAATAGTCTTCGGCCAAATAGCAGCCATACTTTTTTAAGCCCCCTTCCTCGTCCAAGATTTTCTTCCTCATGAGTGCAGACATTCCCGTGGCACACAGAACTCCAAATAAGTCAGCACACAAATACACCCTTGCGTGGAAAGTGCCAAAAAACACCTGGAAATAAAGTGTAGAACAGCATTTGTACATATCACACACAACCATTTTCAAGGCCTTCTTAAGGCTTTAAAGCTAGCTTACAACCAAATTCAAAGCTCTCTTTGCATAGTCGGTTAGCAAAATTACCTTTTATATTCCAGTACTTTGCCAGGTGTCAATACTGGCACCACTTGTGTTCTTAGTTTATTTCGAAAATTGACTGCGACTTTTAGTTTGTGTAACAATTACAGAAATGTAGCTTGTAGAACCGTCGTAAACATTGCGAATGTTATGTCCCACCACTAAACAAGGAGGAAGGAGGAATTCAGCCAGTACTGGCCAGTGGCACAGCACACCTGATTCTTGCAGCACAAATTCCTTGCACTGCATGGCACCTGTCTTTCTGACTCCCGCCCAATCCAAGGGAGGCGTCAGAAATGGATTATGCTGATAAATATCTATTACACTATACTTTACTACCGTTGTGGTATTAACATCATTACAAGCAAAATGCAGTAACGAAAGTTAAGGCCATTTCAACATCCGAACAACAAAAATACCCACTTTCGTAAGGTTTTTCAAGCCTCGAATTTTCGGTTGTCAAATTAAGGCTTTTCAAAGAATTCAAAGCCAGGTACGAACCCTGACAGAAAATAAGACTTAGCCGCAACACACTACAAGCCTAACGAGTGAGCAAGCACCGACTACTGGTTAGCATCGTTTGTTATCAAACTAACACTTTTCCGGTTCAAAGACAACAAGATTGTAAAATGTTAAAACCCACTGTGTTCAGTCTTGATGTTCAGCTAAACTCAATTCTACACAAAATGTGTTTATTGCTTGTAATTAAACTTAAAAAGCACTAGAAGAATGTAGCAAAGTAAAAGTCTAAAACTGCACACAATATACACATTAAGACTCAACGTTTCGACTCATCTCAGCCATTACCAAGAGTAACCAGTAAATAAATACTAAAAACACACAAGAAAGCCATGAGTCAATTGCAGTAAAATGTCAATCTTCACAATGCAGAACTTGCTAAGACGTGTTAAAACCGGACATAACCGTAGAAAATTTTTGAACACTAGCGGGGACTTCGATGTGTGCTTGTGGCTAGCACCAAACGAAGTGTCAGTAATTGAATCTAGTATTTATATGGGTTGGCTGAGGATCTCCTGGTGTCGGAATTTGTCAACTTGAAAATTTTTTATAATTTAATGCAATCTTTAAACCTATCTTAGTGTTGGGCTGAATATGGTTGGGGACCTGGAGGAAAAGAACTGAAATACACAATGTTTCAAGATTAAGACGGTTACGGTAATATTACATTTGATCCGCACACAGAGGGGCGGAAGAGAGGTGCAAGGATTCGTCGCCGAACCACTAACTCCTAACCACTACTGAACAGGTAATTAGGTATTTGAAAAAATATAATTTTTGGATTCGGAAATATCTGGTTTATGTCCTGTTTCGGTAAAGAGCTGAACAAGTGAACTGGTGTGGTATCTTTATTACTTCTAGACATGACTGTTACACATATCTGCACTACATGCTTGGCGAGCTCCCAATTTGTGTATCCGAATAACCACGTCAGAACGTAGGTGGGCTAGTTTTGACTAGTTATTTTTATTTTGGAGCTAATTAATAAAAAAAAAAGAGCCACGTTAGAAATAATGCCACAAAAAAAATTGTTTGGTGTACGGGTGAGGTCGCAAATTGAAGCACCAGACAACCAGGCATTTTATAATTTTTTTTTATTTAACTGACCACATTTATTTGACATATACCTACCTGAAAGCTGAAAGAGTATGTAGTCAGCCTAAAAAAAATATTATTGCTAATATATTATTTGTATCATTTAGCATTCAAAGTTTTTGTCAAATAACTTCTTAATGGTTTGAGCTAGAAGTTTGAAATAGGCACCACTGGAAAGCTCGTTTCGAGCTGGTTAAAGTGGTGTACTGGAATGTCAAAAACGGTCACTAATTGGCGAAAATGTGATTTTTAGCGGGTGAACTAAGATTCAGATAAAAAATTTTGACCCGTGATAATTTAAGGCACCCGCCCGCGCCTGTAAACCAAACAATTAACTTTGCATGGCCTAAGCAGTTCTTTTTCCTGTGTTGATCCGACAACCATATGCCCTATGACCATTACGATACAGGTAGCCAGTTCATTAATGGTAATGGACGGATGGCAACCGCGTAGCAGCTGAGCAACACTATTAAAATCGCTAGGCTACCAAATTTCCAAGCTCCCCAGTAGACAGATACCAACGGTGGGAGGGAGGAGGGGGTCGTAAGTAAACATTTTGGACTTGTTTTAAATGACTAACTGTTGGCCTAACGGAAAACTCCCCTCCTTCCCTGTAGAAATACTTCTGAATAATTTTAGATTGATTCGGTTGGGGAAAAAATTAGTAAAAGTTTTCACCTTAGCCTATTTCCTCTTTCATTGTTCCCATTAAGGCCATTAAAAAAAGAAAAGTTGGTTCTCAGGCCCTCCCGCACCGATTTTCTGACGGAAAATAAAAAGAAACGACGCGGCAAAAATGTCGGTTACAGAACAAAAATAGCCCTTAGTGGGAAATTGAAATATGAAATTTTCATTCTTGTCGTTAAATAATTGTGTGGACACATGGTACGAAGCATTACGAGGCAGTATTCTTTATTTTACCCAAACTAGAAAATTATTCCCCAAAATGTATGGAAAAATATGGGTCGAAAAATAAAAAAATAAAAAAAAATTCCGCCCGCCCGCACGGATTTCTTGAGAAAAATGCCCGAGAACCAACTTTCTTTTTTTAAGTGGCCTAAGAAAGAAAATTTTCATGGCCTAAGCAGTTCTCTTTCCTGGTAGGGGAGGAGGGGTGTTTTCCATTAGGCCAACAGTTTGTCATTTAAAACAGGTCCAAAATGTTTACGTAAGATCCCCCTCCTCCTCCCCCTCATCTTTGGTATCTGGCTACTGGGGAGCTTGGAAATTTGGTAGCCTAGTGATTTTAATAGTGTTGCTCAGCTGCTACGTGGTTGCCCATCGGTCCATTACCATTAATGAACTGGCTGCCTGTATCGCAATGGTCATAGGGCGTATGGTTGTCGGATCAACACAGAAAAGAGAACTGCTTAGGCCGTGAAAATTTTCTTTCTTAATGGGAACAACGAAAGAGGAAATAGGCTAAGGTGAAAACTTTTACTAATTTTTTTCCCCAACCGAATCAATCTAAAATTATTCAGAAGTATTTCTACATTTCAAGCGACAACATACTCTAATTTCTGCAAGAGGCAGTTATTAAAAAAAAATAGCATATTAAGGTGAAAATGGTGAAGCATTTTACTAACTGTTGTCCATATCTACCTTCGATTTAAAAAAAGTAAGTTGATTCTCTGCCGCACAAATTCTTAAGAAGTTTCTGCAGTTTTTTTTTTTAGTTTTCTGCCGTATTTGCTTTATGTTCAGGGAATTATTTTTTATTTTGGGTAAAATACAGAACACTACCTTATAATTTCACTTACCACATGTCCATACAATTTTTATATTTTCGCACCTCACTGTGAAGACCATTTTTGATCAGAAACTGCAGTTTTTGCGGTCGTCTTTCTTTTTATTCCCAGTGAAAAAAAATCTGTGCGACAGGGCCAGACAACCACAACTTTTTTTTATGTAAGAATATTATAGGTGAAAAGCTTTCACATTTCAAAGCCAACTTGCTTCAATTTCATTTTGTTTGCATTGATTCAGGCACCTCTAAAGGTCCACATTTTTTGTCTTCAATTCGATATGTTAGGGATACTACTTGCCTTTAGTTTTGGGACTTTTGAGGTCGTTACTGTTTGTTAAGGCTGAGACCTAAGATTATTAGTTATTTTTTAATTTTTTTTGGGGTGTGTGGGGGGGGGTGTTGGTGCAACCCCCCCCCCCCCCCCCCACTATGCCCGGTACAAGGAAGAACGCCAGATAGGATGGTGATTTCAGGTTTTATTCCAGGGCCATGTGGTCTGTCCTTAGGAGATGTTGTCCAGTGGTTCAAGGATGCTCTGATCAGGGCTTCAAGCAGAGTGGCACACTTCAAGAAGAGTTCTTAGGCATCTAGGGACTAGCTCCCAGAGTGAGGCTGAAGGGGGCTGCAAGCCTTAAGTACCTAGAGCTGCAGCCAGTACCTGCTACTGGTCGGTGCAAGGTACTTCCTGTACTATATTCTGGTATCCCATGAGTCATCTCTGCTAGCAGCTACCCCTAGGGGCAGGCAAGGCCAGAGCCATCCTGACCACTAATCTACAGGGACTGGACCATACATCAAAGTACGTAGCATTACTAGAATACATTAATAAAGATATAGAGTATACATAATACATAGCATGGAGCCACAGAATCAAGGTAAAGAGGTCCACTAAGGCCCTAGCCTAAGGAGTAGGAGGAAGCGGAGGAAACCATCGTTGCATTAGACATGGTATAAATTTTTTTTGAAATTATTTGTCTGAGCCGTAAGTCAGCTTATGGAAACGAAAAACGAATGCATTACTGGATGGACGGTTTTGAAGAAAAACGAAGATCAGCACAGGGAGGGACAAACCAAGGGGTTTAGACTGGGAAACATCCGTTAATGGTAGGGGACGAGGCAGTGATGTAGGCTAATGCTGGTTTGCTTATTTAAGGCGGACCTACTCTAATGACTAAGTACCCCCACCCCTCCCCCGAAAAGAAAATCGAAAATAACCAAAATTTTCCAGTTCACATACTCAGTTTGTTTTATCTCTGTGATGTTTAGAAACAAGATTTTGAAAGTAAAAGCAACAGACTCCCAAAATAATAAATTCAGGTATGTTATGAAAAACCTATATTAAATATTTGTACACAACAAAACGTTTGTGTACATAAAAGTTACACCCTGGGCCTTCTGCTACCAAGTATCAGACCTAAGGCACGAGTAGTTAAGGAGAGACAGTATACATTTTAAAGACCAACAGGTACTTGCTTACTTTGGTTTCATTGTCACCAGAAAATTGACTACGTTTTAACCAAAGAGTACAGCAACAACTTACGTTGTCAGGGTGCGAATTTTCAGAAGAAAATTTAGGGTGCGAATTTTCGACAAGAGATGTTTCAATTTAAAACCTTCAGTCATCAGGCAAGTTTTGGGTTTGAACACGCCTTTGCTTAGTAGTCCATTTTCTGTGCATTTAAGTTTCCCCGCAACGGCTCTTTCTACGCGCGGTTCTACGGGGGATGTGTAGAAGGCAGTCCAAGTCATTACCCAAATAACCAGACTCGTTAGGGTTGAAGTAGGTTTATTCAGGTCCATGCGGGCAGTACAGTGGTTCAGTAGCTCAGGAGGTTTAGAAGGCTTCACCGCCCTGTAGTCTAGAGGAGAAAAGAGAAGTGTTGCTGGGTTGGAGCCCAGACGTGAACTGACCAGCTGAGGCCAGGGGTGTTGGTTAAGTAGCAGCTCGTAGTACCAGGATGTAACACAAGGTGTCCCCACAGCACTTCACCCTCTCACCCACGCTACCAGGGCCCCACCTACATACAGGTGTAATGTACAGACAACCATACAACCATAGTTATAACATCTGGAAATGAACCATACATAGCTCTGCCCCATTACATAATAAAGGTGCACTAGCACTACTTAGCATATAACATGAACACACTAAGTATCTTGGGGTGTGGCTAACAACATTAGGTTATTCTACAATAGCTTAAGGGAGCACTGGGCTCAATATCACTGGCAACAGGGGTCCTAATACACCAAATTATAGCATGATAACCAGCGGCCGGCCTTTTTTTTATGATGGTTGAGACTGTGGTTCCCTCTCTGTACGAGTGGAATTCATGATGCCTTGCCATCGTGAAAAGTCTTTTGAAAGATCGGGAGTGACGATTTTCCTGATGTCTTTGTGTGGTGGCTCTTGGATGTTCATGAGCGGTATTCGAGCTTCCTGGAAATGTTGGATGCGAATGCATTCAAGTGCGCTGAGGTTTGGTTCAAATATTGAGTTAAAATTTTAGAAGCAGTTTAATTTTGTCCCATGCAATGTCATTATTAGTGGTGTTTTCATGAACAGCTACTCCATTTTTCTTATCTTTCTTTCTCATTGCTGTCTTGTGTTCATTAACCCGCTTGCAAATCTGTCATTTTGACTCACCAATGTAGACACGGTCTCAGTTTTTGCAAGGAATCGCGTAGACTGCTGCTCTGGCATGTTGTAGATGAATGGGCAGCTCATCGTCTTCTACGAGAGTGGGGTTGCTGGGTAGCCCAGCTGAAGAAATTTTCCTTTTGCCAGGTAGTAGAAGTTCCTCTCGGTATCTTTTATCAGAGAGATGCGGGTCATCTCACTCAAAAGGATCAAAACCAGCAGAGATCTAGGATGTTCCAAATGAAATGGGATGGCGCTGCTGGACTGCATCGGCTTTGTAGGGCTCCCAGCAAAGGTGTTGGTTTGACCGGGTCACTAACACAACAAAAAAGGAGATTTTGTGGTCTTGTTCAGATTCGTTCGTAAATTCAAACAACTGATGCCAGGAGTTAGCGTTTGGAGAATTCTACCAATCTCGTGTTCTTGGACAGCCGTAAACACATCATCAATGTATCGAGTCCAGAGTCTGAGTTCAGGGTGTTGTTTAAGAATGTGTTCATCAAAAAACTAAAGTACAAATTCAGCTAGAATTGGGGAGGAGGAGTAGCCCATGGATGGTCCAACTACTTGTATAAACGTATCCACTTGGAATTTGACATAGGTGTTAGAAGGTAGAGTTTTCAAAACTCTCTGGTCAGGTTCGCATTCTATTGCGTCTAATTTGAGTCGTTGAGTCAAATTTTTTAAGTATTAGTTTGTAGGTCAGATTAGGAAACATTGACTGTACATCAAAGGATGTGAGCACTTCACCTGGTTGGAGTTCGGTATTTTAGAAGGCGCGTAAACTAAAGGATGTTCGCAAGTTGGTGCTGTACCCACACATACTTCCAAAAGCAAGGAATTTCCCTCATGAACATCGCACCCCCAGTATACCCCAACATCGATCGGCTCATGAGAACTAACCATGCCAAGAAACTTTGATGGCAATGGCGATCGCAGTTTGAAGGCACCGTAAAGTTCAGTGGTGCCGATGCTGATGCGACAATTCAAAAGCAGCCTGCTATGTAACAGATGTATACTCGTTTGGTACTGAAACTTCTGAAGAAGGTGGCCACCATCCTCAATCCACCGAAAATTTAAGGGGACAAGTTTGTTGTTAACTGGTGTGGCGTTGTGTAGTAAGTTTTTTCGACAACATCGTTAACACGCCACAATAAATCCACACACTGATTGCCTGTTTATCTGTTATGCCTCGGCGCTTTTCTAGGATAGGCGCGCGCTTGCGCATGCCCACTTGGGTTACCGAGCTGAGAGGTTCCAAACAACTTAAAATCTCTACGGAAAAACAGCATTCAGAGAATAGAAGGCTACATTTACAGTTAATGGATATTCCGAATGGTACATAGAAAATGTAACTGACGAAACTTAATTTGGTGAAACATGAGCGACCAAACCGTACAGGTATTGCAAATGGAATATCCAACACCAGCCCCGTGTAGTACGGGCTTCCTCTAGTATAAAAGCTAAATCCCAAATAAACCAACATACCACATGCTTGCCATAATTTACCGAATGTAAGACGACTCTTAATATAAGACTTGCAACATTTTTGGGCTCGCATATTCGAAAGAAATAAATGGCTGTGATTCCAAGACAGGCGACTTTAATGAGGTTTTCGTAAGGCTTGGTATTACATTTATTAGTTTGTATACTAGTAAATTTACCTGGTACTGGATTCCAAGCCCAACATTCAACAACATCGTTGATTTTAGACTGCTTATACTGAGACCAATTTCAAAATTTATTTAGTTTTTTGCTAAATATTCCAAAAATTAACTGAGAGCAAATGGCTTGAGATTAGCCCCACTTGGCAGTTTTCGAAAAAAAGATTCGAATGGTGTATACAAACATCAAAATCAATCAAAATTTGACCGAGTTATGGGTTTGCATGCGAGCATAAGATGCTATTTAATGGTATACATTTGAAAAAAACTTATAGTTTTATACGTTATTTGGAGAAATACGGTAGTTCCGACTATTTTTATATTATTACAGTACGAATTTATTAAATTAATTTCCAATGCTTGCTGGCATTTTTTTTTGACTGATGAAAAAGATTTCAAGTCAAAACCTAAGTAGGTGGCAAATAAGAAAACTTTATCTTAAACTCCCAAAACATCTGAAATTATGTAACATAAAATCAAAATTGTCTGAAGTGAGGAAAAGCTGCCACTCTACAAATCAATGTCTCTGGTAATCCAATCAACTTTATAACAATG
>JAHWFP010066731.1:10830-35431 GCA_023313725.1 Lithobius niger
CCGAGCAAATGCGAACCATTCCAGAAATTAAGTATAAAAATACCTGCAATAATATGCAAACCTATTTACGCATTGCAAGAACTATCCACACTGGCCATTTAATGCAGAAATGGCACACCCATTTATTCAATTATTGGAGGGAAAACAGATTATTAAAAAATGGACTACCTTTTCCAAGACTGCTGGAAATCCTTTTCTATCACAAGTGAAAGGCATTTGGTGAACTAAACCGACCTCGTCCGTCATGTGCGTCACTATATCTAGGAGGGTATCCTCTTTCACTGCAGAAAAAAAAAACCGTATTATCAGACCAACTAAATTTGATTTGCCCTGGACTGCAGACAACTATTAACTTGGTCATCAACCCTTAAAAAAAACACTCATGTGACTAAAAATCAGGACTAGAATTACTCGTTCATACACCAGTACTGATGAACTTGATATAAGTCTAGCGTTCATTAAACCAAACACGGCAAACAAAACTGCTACATGGAGTGGCCGCTGCTAACTGCACTCAAATCTCGATTAATAAATGTTAAGGCTGTACCGATTCCGAAACCAGTACCAATACCGCAGCAATACCATGGCATCTGTACCATAACTGATACCCACAAATTTTACAAGTACCAGTACCACAGTAGAGATCATTAAGTTGATCACAAATCATAGACAGTTGTTCTCTGTATGCTTTGTACTACTGCACCAACTTCTACAATTTCTATAAATTTGTACAGCAGTTTTTATGCTTCATAAATACAAAAAATTCATCCCAGAAGCAACATTTTTTTTAACAGCCACACTTTGGTAGAAAAACATGACCTTTACAGGAACTGGTTAAAGATCGTTTTTATTGCCAACCGAAAATATCCATTACCTGTTTTTATTATGCACTCTCCTGGTTTTCATTGCTTCTTCCAGATAACAGAAAGTTGGCTTTCCTGTCAGTCCTGTAGTGATTCCTCTGCGCAGGCGCATTCCTCCATACATAAGCATTGGGGCCACTACATTCTTCATCCTTATTCAATCCTCTCAATTGTCACCAAGGTAACTCAAGAGGGAAGATAGGGTGGGCTGGAGCTGAAAACAGGTAATGTAAATTTTTGTAGGCAATAAAATCGATCTTTAACAAGTTCCTGTAAAGATCTGTAAAGATCACGTTTTTAGTTGCCTTCAAAAATATACATTACCTGTTTTTATTATGCACTCAACAGACTTTGTCACCGGAGGACGGCCTTGGTGACACCGCCCTGGCTACAGACTGACTACCCTGAAGCCAACTGGCTCAGCGAACCTGAAACAACCGTAGTACGAGTAAGTGGGAAGTAACAGCGAAGGTCCTCGTGGAGTGGGTTGATGCGATGGAACGTCTTGTTGTCGAGTGTTGAAAGACAGTCGGACAATGCGGTTGTGAACAGATTCCAGGATAAAAGGAAAAACAACCGACCATTTCCTTGTCTGGTGACGGATCGCGAACCGCCAGAAGGTTGGGAAAGTAGCAGATGCAATGGTAGTGAGGCGTCCTCGTCGGGGACTGTAAGGATCGCAGTTGAAAGTAATATGGATGTCGTGTTGGGGGAGTCGGCAGATCGTATGTTTCCCTGTAGAGTAGTGTCATAGATGGCTGTCTTGTTCAATCTAATGTGATGTATGATGCTGTAGAGGACTAGAATTGCTAGAATTAGTGTTTTGTTTCCCTGGTAAGGAGGCCAGCCACATGTTGGGAGGGATCAGGTGCAGGTGGTTGTGTCCCTGTGTAAGCATTGAGGGGAGAAACCAAGGTGTGTGTACTACGGATTTGGAGAGGGGTTGCTCACTCCACCGTGTGGTAGAGCGTGCAACAATAGAAGACCTTGATACACCCGTAGAAAAATCCAGCAGATTAAGGAGTAAGGAGGAGGCTGTTTTCAGACTGCCACTGTAATGTATTTGAAGCTTAACGGAGGCGCAGCATTTCTCAGTTTGAAAGGTTCAACTCGAAGAGGTTGGAAGTTTGACTAGCAGAAGGCTGTTTGCACGGAGTAGGAGTTGTAGCTGTATCAAAAGGTAGAAACAGAGCTGGATGGGTTAATGGTTGTGGCAGATCGAGTGAATATTACACTGGATAACTGAGGAATCTCCATAACGGAAGCAGAGGACCCTAATGGAGCAGGGGATACGGAGTGTTCTGAATGGAATAGGCTTGTCGACTGTTGTTCTAAGAATCTATGGCATTGCGGAGCGAGGTAAAGGCCCGGAATGAAGCGGTGGCGTATTGATGAGCAGCAGGGATGTAGTGTCAGCCGAAGGACAAGTCTTGGGATGCGGAGTGGAAGTGCAGAAATCAAGAAGACATGAGTTGAAGGTAGTACAAGAATTGTACCCTCGGATTGGGAGGATCGAGTAGGGCAGCGGAGTAGGACAACACCGAGTGGACTATCGGTCCCATAGGCGTATCCATGGTACGTGGCATTATAGGATGCTGAAGAGTCGGTGAATGGCAGGTGGAGCGGTATGCGGCTCAAATCTGAGGAGGTAGCGCAGAAGTAATGCGCAGTGGGTAGCAATGCTGTCAATACATGTAGTGGTTAATCGAAGGATCGAAGGAGGATTGACGGATTGAAGGATCACGGTAGCATGAGCTAATACTGAGTTGTAGGACTGTCGCTTAGCAGAAAGCAGCTGGAGTGTTGGTGGGCCCCCCCCCCCCCCGTTTCCTCTCACTCCAGATACAGTAAAACTGTAGGGAGTGAGAAAGAAGGAGCGCAAAACGTAGATCTGCTGTGGACAGTGATGAAGACACCAGGTCGAGGTAGAGCTCACCTTTTCAAAACCTCTATCGTGCCCAAATGGCGACTAGAGGGGAGGAGGGCAGGTAGCAAGGTAATGAACATTTTCAACAGGCAATAGAAACCATAATCAACCAGGTAAGACTGGTATTTTGGAGTTTCTAGTTGCCTCGAAAATAAAAATATCCATTACCTTATTTAATAGCATTGACAGGAGTCCCCTCAGGTAGCGACCAGTTCCCTTCACAGAATGGTAACGTGTGGTAAGGGGTTAGAGCATGTAACGGGCAGCAATGAATGGCCCAATGCGGCATAAACCCTCCGCTTGATGAGACATGTCTCAGAGGTAATGGGATGCGAAGACAGTGGGATGTCTCCAGGAGGCAGCTTCCATAATTTCGGAGATAGGAATGTTGCTGTAGTGGGCCCAGGAAGTGGATATCGCTTGTAGTTCGTTAGCCGTGACCCGGATGCCTTCTGTAGCGCAGTTGATGTCGAGTGCTTCGTAAGCTTGCACGATGACGCTCTTGAGCCAGATTGCGATCATCCTGGTGGATGTAATTCCTACTCTGTTGTTGAACGGAAGGAAGAGTTGGGAATGCCCCCGGCGGATGGGCTTGGATGCTTTTAGATAGAAGCGGATGGCTCGTACTGTGCATAAAGTGCGTTCTTCGTCGTCACCAAGGATGTTGGAGAGCAAGGGGATGATAAAGGGATGAGTGAGTTCAGTGGGTTTCTGAGTTTTTGCACGGAATGATGAACGTAGGATGAGCGTAACACCTGTGAAGTCCAGGAGGAAAAAACAGTCTTTTCGGTTGCCGATAATGCCTGTAGTCCACTGCAACGAAGACAGGCAGCCAAAGCTACCAAAAATATGGTCTTCCGTGTAAGATGGCCGAGACGTGAGGAAGCCATAGGTTCATGTGGCGGGGCCAGGAGGGCCGTGAGGATGATGGAGAGGTCCCAGTCTGGAAATTGCCTGCTAATACATTGATGATCCAGGGGGAAGGAGTGGATTACAGATGATATCCTATAGTCGGTGAGGAGGGCGGTATTCCCAGCTGCCTTGAAGACAGCATTCACAGCGGAGCGGTAGACTTTGCACAGCCTCGTAATCCGCTTTTGAACAGAAAGGTTAAAAAGCGGAGGAGGTCGTATAAAGGGGGACAGATTGGATTAACTTGTTCTGAGATGCACCAGTAAAACCATAATTTCCAGTGGCTGTCGTATATCTTATTGGTAGAGGAGCGGACGGCCCGAGAAGTGATGCGGGAGGCCTCGTCTTCAAGAATGCCTGTTGAGCGGAGGAGTCGGATGATAGTAGCCACCCATGAAGGAGTAGGGCCTGGAGGTTGTGGTGGAGGATCAGCCCGTTGTTCTGGGAGAGGAGGTCTGTTTGGTTCGGTAGTTGACGAGGCGAGTTGATGAGGAGGCTGAGAAGCAGCGGGAACCATGCCGCGGCAGGCCAGTTCGGTGCGATTAGGAGAAAATGTCCGCAGCAATTGGCGATCTTGTGGAGGACAAGCGGAAGGAGGCACAGAGTAAAAAGCGTATGCATGAAGTTGATTCCAATCGAGGGTCAGAGCATCCACTGCCCATGCTCGGGAGTCCTGAAGAGGACCGACGAATAGGGGAAATCTGTTGTAAATCTTGTGGTAAAGAGATCTACAGAAGGGCATTGCCAGAGATGGAAGAGAGTGTGGCAAACTGTCGAGTGCAGTGTCCATTCGCCGGTGGGTGGTTTGCGGCGAGACAGGGACTCCGCTATTACATTCAATGATCCTGGGATGCGGAGAGGTAGGAGGCAAACGTGATGGAGGACAAAGAATTGGAAGATTTGAGAAGTGATCTGATGCAGGGTGAGGGAGCGAGTCCCTCCTCCCTTGCGGAGGTAGGCTACAGCTGTGGTATTGTCTATGTGAACCTGTACAACTTGTCCCGTTACGTAATGGCGGAAGTGTTGTAGGCCGAGGAGGACTGCTTGCAATTCTAAGTGGTTGATGTGCTCCTTTGTGTTTGTCGTCCAGTATCCGGAAGCCTGTCTGGGAAGCATCTGTGAAAAGGTGGAGGTGAGGCAGAGGTTCGCGGAGAGGAACCGTAGCAGTGAGATTCATGATATCCATCCACCATAGAAGGGTGTCGGAAGGTAATGATGAGCCCCGTTGTTGAGGCGGAAGGTTGAGCGCAGAGCAAGGGTTACTCCAGAGGGAAGAGCGATAATGGTGTAGCGGACACGCCGTCCATCTTCCGCAGGGAACGAGGTCTGCAAAGGAGTCGATAGTTCCGATGACGGAAGCAAGGTCTTTGAATGTGTGGGGAGGCTGGCGCAAGAACTCTCGTGCGGCGTGGAGGTGGGAGGTGGGGCGTGGTGGGTGGTGCATTCTGCAGGAAGCTGTACGGAGGATGAAAAGTACTCCTAGAAAGACGAAGGTTTGAGCTGGGCGGAGGCATGATTTTGGGAGATTCAGACTGAGTCCTAGGTGATGAAAAAGACACACGGCGGTGGTTAAATTGTCGGTCAGGGTTTCTGGTTGAGGATGCGGAAGGAGGCAATCGTCGAGGAAGGCGTAAATGCGAATGCCTTGTTGGTGGAGGCAGGCTAAAACAGGTCGTAAGACCATGGTAAAAATTCGTGGAGCTGCATTTAGGCCAAACGGAAGGCAGAGATATTCGAAAACGGCGCCATCTAGTAAGAAACGGAAGAGGTGGCGGACAAAGGCATGAAGCGGAATGTGAAGGTAGGCATCGGCTAGGTTGAAGGAAACTATCCAATCGTTGAGTTGGAGGGATTCGCGGATGGAGGACACTGTTTCCATAAGAAATTTCGGTTTGAAGCCTTCCGAAATGATAGAAAAGATCACTGGGTCGGAGGTTATTGTTTGCCAACTTTTGGCATAGTAACGAAGACGTCCCCCTACAGCTTGTGGGGGGAGGCGGAATGCCAATAATTGTCACGTCCTTTGTGTCGGGGTTGGGAACTGGATCGGTGCTTCCGATCGGGGGCGGAGGAGCGTCTCAGGGAGCGACAACGTCCGCGCCCCTGGGTTCGGGATGGAAAGGGCGAGGAAGGTCGCGGAGCCGGAGGTGGAAGGTGTTCGGAAGGTCTGACGTTCTTCCGGTCGTTGGACGGAGGATCAGATCTTGATGGTATGGAGCGAAGTCGGCGATTAGTGCGATTCTTGGCATAACGAGGCGTGCGTGAGATGTCAAGGTGGGGGGCCACTTTTGGTATCGAACCCCGGAATAACGACCCAGATTCATGTAAAGGCTGATTGCGGAGGAGGTGGCGTGTAGAGGCATGGAGTTTTGTAGCTGTATTGAGTACGACTTCTCATATCAGCAGTGTAGAGTTGAAGAGGGCTCGCGTGAACCAGTTCATAGCACGATACGTAGCAAAATAACTCTTGCGGAAGACTTGGTTGATGAGAAAGGCTAGTTGACGGGTGTCGTCCGGAAGGTCAGTGTAGAGACGTTCACACAGTGCATTAGCCGCTGAGCTGAGGACATCTGCCTGAGACGCGGCTCGGAGGCCAAGGCGGAGAATGCGGTCATTGTAGCGGAGGACAAAGACAGGGACTGTTGCTCGACGAGGGAGGTAGAGGGCTGAGCCGAAATCTAATTTAGCATTGGCCGTCAGGAATCTGAGGATAAGTATCGAAGTTGCGTGGGTTAGCAGTACAATCGCCGATAGGGCGGAAGAAGTAATTTTCACAATCGGAACGAGGCGGAGGTGGGTCTTTGTTGAGTTCAAGAGGCGACCCGTTGCCAAGTAGGATGCCGCCATTGCGGAGGAGGGTGGTAAGGAGTGTGGTGGATTGACCTAAAAGCAGAGGCTGATGAGGTAATTGATCTCGGAGGCCGAAACCAAAGCCTGTTGCTAAACCCCCGTTTTTGAAGGTAGAGTCGCTTGTTGTGGAAGGTTTGTATAGGAAGCAGTCCGGAATGATTTCTTCCACTGTCTTCATGAGGTAGGGAAGAGGAATCTCGGAGGGATCAGGATCCCCTTGGAACGGAGGTTCAGGACGAACGGAGGCCGATGGGTCGGGCGAAAAATAAGAATCCTGGTCGTTCCCGTCGGAGGATCCGGGCAGCGGAACAGGAAGTGTCGTCGGCTTGAAGTTGCGGAGGGAAGTATCCATGAGAGAATGGACTTGGGAAGATGTGAGAGGCTCATTGGCATGCCGTGAGGTGGAGTGCTCGGAGGAACGGGAAGACAAATCCAGTGGCGTAATACGAGGACTGACTGAGGAGGCCAGCTTGGCTGTAACCTTCCGTGCTTTAAGCAGAAGCTTGAGGCAGGCATACAGTTCCTTGGTACGGGGAAAGTTCTTCAGATAATGACCGTAAGTCCCTTGCCGGAGGTGGTTGGCAGCACGGTATAGGAGATGTGGCGGCAGTGTCGCATGGTGCAGGGAAGGATTCTGAATGGAGGGGATTCGGAGGCGGAGGCTTCAAAGAATCCTGTTCCGTTGTGAGTTCGTGAATTTCGACATTCTCGGCTACTGGAGGGACGAAAGACGGCGAAGCGGAACGTTAGGTGTGGGAGGAAGAGTCATCCCGTGGTGCTCCCTTAGCCCTCGGCATCGCAAAGCGGGAGCGGAGGGAGGAAGGGCAGAAGGCGGAGGCAGAGGCTCAACGACATTCCTGGAGCGAAGTGAACAGCGTGGACGGTAGAGAAGAAAAAGTGAGATCTACCGCTCCGCTTCGGCTTATATACGATTGAGGCTGCGCAGTAGACATGCACAGTAGGTAGCGAACCGGAAGGACTCTTGTGTTTTTCTCTAGATTGAACAGCATTGAGAAGGAGAATGCTATTAAATAAGGTAATGGATATTTTCAAAGCAACTAGAAACACCAATTAATAAAAAAAACTTACTCTACGATTACTAACACGGGAGGTAAAAAAAATTCATGCAGCTAAGTTGAAAAAGTGCAATTTAAAAGTGCACGGGGAGATGGAGAAACAACTTTAGGGAAAAAAACCGATTTTCCATTTATCTGAACTGAATGGGTGATGTTTTCATCACAAAATAAGTACCCAATTAAATTTTTGCATTAATGTCTGCTAAAAACAAATATCCTAAGAGTTTAAATCAAATCCTATTCTGCCCCGTCCAGCACCTAACACGAGTCATTCTTGGTATCTCATAAAGGCCCGGGCTCTGTCCTCACTGCTCGTCAAGAGCACAGTTTAGCACCAAAAGCGATGTGGATAATTGGGTAGGTATTTAGGGATATACTTGGTATGCTGGAGGTGGATGGTTGAAGTCGTCACCTACAGGTTTGTTGGTGGGCTCTAGGACTGCACTTGCACTATCTGCTGATGTCTGTCGACAGGACAACGTGAAGCTAAAACAGACGCCTGTTTCATCATTTCCTACAGGAAGTGGTGCATAAGTTATTCGCTTTTCCACTATGCTAACTGGAGTCATTCATTCAGACAACCGCCAATTTACCTATCTCTCCGTGATACAAAGACAGCTTGAACTTCATTGTGTCTTTTTCAGATAAATTGTCTTTGGTGTCAATTTAAGCAAAATAAATTGCAGAATGCAGCCGCGAGGCACTCTTGGTGGCAGGGGAGAGGTTGCCTGTCCATGATTAAAGAAATTTAGTCTTCTTTTTTGCCATACAGTTTCTATGTCGATTTAAGGTAATTGTTTTGAAAAACTTACACATACACCACAACGATGAACAGGAAACGTGTCCATTTAAATAATCGGTGGATATAGGACGGCGTCCACATTCATCAGAAACGACGGCACTAAACGAAATGTCTGTTACAGAGCGTCAAGGAGCATTTACACTACGTAACAGACGTATCAGTTAGTGCTGTCGCTTCTGATGAAAAGTGGGTGCCGTTCTTTATCCATCGAACATTTTAAGTGGACAGGTTTCCTATTCATTGTTATGACTTTGTGCTTTTCTGAACAATGTCTTTAAAACGGCACAGCAATTCCACACACTGGTTACCAGTTTTCTCTTTTAACGTAATAAATAAGTAAAAACAAATACGGCAATAAATTATCGTAGCTTCAGAAACTTATGCCAAAACTTTTACAAGATGTTTTGAAAAACTTGGTCGCGAGATCTGTGAAACTTGTATACTATTTGAGCTTAGTCATGGTCATTGTCAACTACTTCATTAAAAATTTTTAACACAAAATTGTTCTTACCCATAGATCAAGAAGCTCCACTATCAAAGTACATTACACGTTTAACCCGAGAGCCCACTTAACGACCATTAAAACAAGGCCGTGAAGCCTCCAAAACAAAAAAAACCTCAAACCAGGGCACATCGCAGCACAGTGACCGGGTTTTGATGATGGCTACAAATAAGGCGAATTGTGGACAAGTATTGTTACCTGACGACTTGGGACGTATCAGACATTACTTTGAAAACTATAGCTAGATTTAAAGTGATGTAAATCAAGCTTACTTCAGCCTCAAAAAGTATCACCGTTGTGATGAAAGCCTCATTAAACGGTCTCACCAAGAAAGTGTTGTGAGGAATGGGATGAAGAGGTGTGAAGCCCGGATGAACTTACCTGCCTAAATCTGTCTTACCCCACGTATCATTTTTAAAGTTTCTCACGTCTGATCTGGCAGTCAATTAGGCTAACATGACGTTGGGGCTGTACCTTACCTACTCACTGTAAACGACTTAAAGCCAAACCAGGCTTTGATCACAGTTAGAACTTTCAATGAAAATCTGTCCAACCCTTTTTTGAAGCAAGAAATTCCAGCAACCAAAGCACTATAAACGTTATGTGCATTTGCAAATATTTGCTGGCCCAACCAGAGAAGCACAATTGAATTTTTCTCCCGATTGCAATCTTCAAGATTTACAACGATAGTGTAATTATGTCACAACTAAATAAGGTAATCTAATTTTTTAGTCATGATGTACTTATGACTCGCTGTAAATCCTTAAGATTGTAATCGGGGAAAAAAATTAGTATTAAAAGAGGAACATTTAGGTAATTCTAAATAAAATCTATTCCCCCTTTAATAACTTATGATGTTCTAAACCACCACTCATTGAAGATCCACCTCAATTCCAGGAATCGTGGACACTAACAACAAACTTTTCGTTAACCTCGGGATCAAACTAAATTGATGGGGGGAGGGCGGGGAGTATTTCCTGCAAAATATTGAACCTGTATTTAACCAACACGCCAGTGAAACCCACTTAGTAAGCAGCGACCCGAAGGCAGAAATGGGTGCGACGTGCGACTATGTCGCAGATAATCTGGCACCGTCGCAGACAAAACGTGCAGTTTTGACCAAATGTCTGCCGTTTCGTCAATTTTTGACCGATTTGGACATTCAAATACACCATTTTAATCGTCTCTGAAAGTTATTCAATAAAAACCAATAAATATGCACGTTTTTCCCTGACAATTGGTGTCGCAGACAGTGGCAGAAAATTCTGCTTTGGGGAGTAGCGACAGCCAATCTACTGATTTCTAAGATGGACGGTAATGGGAACTCAAAACAAACGTTAATGAATATGATGCCATGCTTTCTACGGGTCTGTAATTGCCAGGAAGCGGCCTTGGTCCAAAGTGCCCCCCCCCCCCGCCCTTCCTCTCAAAAAAACCTGAGGGGTAAGTTTCTACCCTCCCAAAGGATAGATCAGGTGAACCATATTGGATTCACACGTGATTAAACTTTTCCCCGATTCATTGTATAAACGTTTGCGAACCGTAGGAGAAGCCAACCACGTTAAACGACCAATGGAGAGATGCCCATCAACATGCCTTTTCATCTGGTTCACCCAAGAATTCCAACTCCAAGAAACCCGACTCCAGAGCCGGCGAAATGACCACAAAACCAAAACATGCGATTCTTCACTGATTCTGACAATAAAGATGAGGATGTTATCACGTGTGCATGGCCTATGGGATGCCGAGAACTCCTCACATTGGGTACGTGGTGCTGGGCAGGACTTCAACTCTGGTCAGTATAGTCGGCTTGAGCAGACAATAATACAAATATTTTGTTGGGCACGCGTTGTGGGATAAAAGCACAGAAAAAAAGCTTACATATCAATTTTATCAACACTTGAAGAAAATATTAACTTACTTCGAATTCCACTGTCTGATACCAGGATCAAGTCGTATTTAGCTGCCTCATATCCTGGTTGCATATTGTTTATTTTTGGATTAATACCTACATTTTCACCGCCTGCAACAACAAGACACCCAAATAAGATGACCAACACTTTATCGCTACAAAATCCCTTAACATTAATAATCCGCAAATTGAATGACTTTGGGCTTTTACTTTATAATGACGAACTTCATTTACAAAAAACACATTTGGCAGGCAGTGTTTCAGTGCTGTTTATATGTGGTGAGAACCAACCAACTTTTAATGGACAAAATCAGCGCTGTAGTTCTAAATACCAGTCGTATGGCTTTGTCATGATACTCCGGTGAAATTTTGTTACACAAGTTTGCTGTCTTCTTGAAGTTCTAAACCATATTGGTTAAAATGAATTAGGAATGTTATTAGTCAAAAATAGAAAACTAGGACCGAGTGTGGTGGTGTAAAGAGAGATTATTTAATGCACTGTGCTCACACCAGATGGTGTAACGACGTTGTCCCGGCGCCGAACAACCCACAGTCAAAACCAACACTTAACACATGGCGTAGGCATGTACCACACCAGTGTCAATCAATTTGATTTGGTGGCTAGGATAACTACTACGAACGACTTTTCGTAATTTATTATATTTTCACACTGACTGGCACTTTTAAACACCGATTGTTTAAAGATGACGGGACTGAAATTGGCCTGACTATGTGTCTCAGTTTAGGTTGCAACCTCTTCTACCGTAATAGATTCCTGTATCACACTCCTGACTTAGCAGTACAGTCGAAGTTAAGAAAACACCTCACCAAACTTTTCCATTTTTCTCCTAATGTTATCATTAAAATTTAGAAACACCGTACACCAACCACGCCTCCTCCAAGTTTGACCCATTAAGTGTTTAAATGAAGTTAAAGAACACCAGGAGCGGCATGAAGGAGGAGTATCCAACACATTTCTATCATTTGTACCACCGTTGATACTCACACCTGACCTCATGCAGCCAGTAGTCGAACTAACGTCCGTTTTTACTTTTCGGGAAAACGTACGTTAAGAATTATGCTGCGTAGGTTTTTACCGAATAAACATGCGTGAAGCATATTGTGTTGTAAATAGTCCAAACATGTACCAACTCCCAAGCAGTAGCATTTAAATCGTGTTAAAGCCAGGAGCTTGCAATCCAAGGCAGACTCTCAATCCAAGGCCGACTGACATAGAAATTGTGAAATTTGCCTCCCACTGACACGCCCGTTCTTGCGCATAGGGATGGCACGATAATCGATAATTCGATAATATTGCGATATAATTTTTCGTAGATTATCATATCACACTTTTTCTGATTTATTGTACAACCCCCGAATCTTAAATTGTCGTATCTCAGAAACTGTAATAGCGAGAAACAAGTGGTTTGTGGCGTTGCGTGCAGAATTACATGGGCTTTCCAACCAAGTGGGCAATGCTCTTGCTAGCCACTTGAGCTGATTGGAGAGTAAGATTAATGCAAAAATATTTAACACTTTCACGCCTAACCAATTTATTTTGAACGAGTATTACAGCCTGACCGATTTTGGCATTTACCAAAAAATATCATTTCAAGCAGCTGTGCAGTGGAGCTCAAGAATTTAAAATATAGACACTTATCTCAGAAAAGGATGCTTTAAATGGTGATGCATTCAGAAATTTTTTACACAAATTAGTACTGGCACAGTATGCAGCGAAACAATGTTGAAAAACTTACAAAAACGCAAAAGTTCAACATTGTTGGCCGCCATTTTGTATTCAGCTAAGCAAGGCACCTATACAACTTCCAACAAACACCATTTCACACAGCTTACACTAGTCAGTGCTGCCATTAAACGCCTGATACGTGTACTAAAAATGTTACCTAACAACATTGCGTGAAGAGCGATGGACGTACTGTTACGTTGACTTTAGCATGCACCCACAAACATACATAGGCAGCTGTAAAAAACTTCAAAGGACGCACTAGTACGTCCATAGGAGTTCAAGTGTTAAAGATTAAGTAGCAGCACAATTGCCAAATTATTTCGACAGGATGAGGAAGCAATGGACAATGGCAAGTGCATTTTCATGTCTGCTGGCCAAATGGTGAATGCCACACAATTCACATTCGTAAAGGTTGCACGGCTTCAGCCACGATTTTTTTAATTAACAAAATTAAAATGATTATTCTAGCCTCAAAATTTGTTTTATCGAGATATTAACGATTATCGCGATAATTTTAAAAATTGTATCAGGATAAAAAAATTTTGTATCGTGTCATCCTACTAGCGTGTGCCAATAAGTTGATGCCTGTTAACATTGCTTTGGTAAATACAATTTTGGCGATGTTAAATCACCTGGCTTGGAGTCAGAAAGCCAAATCTGCAGCTCTCTTCCAGGCGATCTTGTGACAAGTGGTGGAATACAAAATGAGAGTTACAACATGGATACTCTTGGTATTATAACCTCCTGGTAAAACCTACACGTATAATTTAATACAATTAAATGGAATTTTGAAATTCTGCACCACTGCATGTATTTCCTAAATTAGGGGCCGGGTCATTACGAATGCAAAAGTAAAAAAATTACAAACAAAAGCTTCAAGTGTGCCGTAAAAAAGGTTATAGTGATGTACATTCCCTTTGACTGCACGTTTCTTTGCCTACGCGCTTCATCCTGTAATTGAGAAAATTGCATCCATTTAAGTGTTTTTGTGCTTTAAAAATTAAATTATTGTAAAGCACAACAGCACCTAAACAGAAGCAATTACCCACCTAACAGGAAGAAGCGCGTAGGCAAAGAAACGTGCAGTCAAAGGGAATGTACATCACTTTTAACATCATAAATCGGTACGTGGTGCACACAATATTTTTTAAATTGCTTTGTGTGCTGTCGCAGTACAAACTCAGTTTGTGCACGATTGGCAGAATTATCACTGCGTAGTTTCTGCAGAAAAGCGTTACCAATAAACAACTCAACTGTATTAGACCTGCTGAGCTGTTACCCTACCTACACAGTGTGCTACCTGCCAAACCAACAACTCAAAACAGTGACCCTTGTGCAGTCTGAACAAAATAAGTTCAGTCTTCATAATGCTTTTAGGTTGACAATTGTACCCTATATGATTCGCCTGTACATGTACCTCTTATATGAAAATTAATCACAACGGTACATTTTGTATAAACAGTAAAGAAATGATGGTGTTCTTTAGGATGAAAGAATACGACATTTTTTGAGACGTTATGTTGATTTACGTTATGTTGATACGTTATGTTGATTTACACTCATCTTCACCAAGTTCAAGATATTAGATATTCCCAAACTCAAGTTTGGGAAGATCTAATATCTTGAACTTGAAGATGTTTGTATAAACAATAATAATTAATGACGGTGTTGGTGTTTACTCAGAATAAATTTAGGTGCAGAGATCTTTTATCGACAGGGTATTCCAAAACTGACTTGGCAGAAATTGGCATAAGCACAGATGTTTAAAGTATTTCGCATGCACTGTGCTTAGCAACATAATGTTCAATTTGGATTTCCCTATCGTTCCTGGTGGGAACAAATGGGCAAACATTTGGATTAATGTTGTTTTCAACTGAAGAGGTTACCTTGGGTTGGAGAAGAACAATTGCACAAGGAAATCTTTATGATTTTTCAACTGCACAACTGGTGAGCACACAACCACTTTTTTTAACAACCACTTCTAAACAACCACTTTTTTTCCCGATCCTACCATTTTTTTTAAAAATTCCCATATGTTACTTTGTCAGTCACGGGATTCGAACTGGTATTAAGTTGGTTTGGAGACGACGACGCTAACCACTGGGCTGTGCTTGCCCGCTATGCTTCCCTCACATAACTTGGGCGCGCATTTGGACTCTTTTTTTTTTACCGACTAAGCCGTATTGGCTATACAGTTGGTAAGTGGTTAAAAGGGCCTCTTTCTTCAGAGGTGGGACAAGGTTGTTTGAACCCGGACTTTCATAAAAGGTGCGGGGAAGTATCCCACAAATTGTTCGACTAATTCTGTCAACATTACTGAGGTAGGGTATGCAGGTATGCAAATAAGTGCAGTTTCAAGTGGGAATAAGCTCACCAAGTTGGATCTAGAGTCGTACTGACCAGGCCAGGATTCTTCCTAACACCTTCAGAAATGTTTCAACCGTAAGGGCAAGTGGGGTTCCCAAAGTAACTCAATCCTGTAAATTTACTGTTGAGATATGGAAAGTGACTTTGGGGCACACTGTACATCACGCTCGGAATGGCCACTGTGCCATGGCACAGGCGCCCTTTGGCTGTCTGACTTTGGATGCACCTTGGGAAGTCTACATTTTTCTTCCTCCCGAAGAAAAATTAATAGATTACTTGTCCGCTGGTAACCTTAGCTTTCAGGCACAAATTTTTAACTCCTTTCTCCTTCCTTTAATTTGTGTTTTCAACGCTGTTTATAACCCTCTCCCCTCAATCAACTGCACCTCACCCCCCCTCCCCCCCATAAAAAAGACATTCCTTGAAATACAAAACATATGTTACAGAATACACTGCGAAGCAGAAATAAAGGTAGAATATCAAACTAAACGAAAGCTTTCAGTATCAGATACAGGATTTTTGCTGGAGGAGGTGGGGAGTGGGCACAGACAAAAAAATGAAACGCTCTGTCACTGCCATACGGCATTATGCATAGGAACGCAGCAGAGTCTGCCCTGGCCCTGCTCCTCCATTGGTGCCTTCATACAATAAAAAATTATGAAAATTTTGAACTATGAACGTCGAGAACTGCCATTATAACGTTGTTATTGCTATTATGAATACGTTTACTGAACTAAATGTACAAAAAAAATTGTATGTTATTGAAAAGCGTATTAAAAAAACTTACCTATAAAGACCCTCGTGTTAACAAGAGGGTATTTTTCTTGTAGCTTCTTCACCAACATTAAAGATGGGTCACTTTCGTCGTGGATACAAAATAGTAATTCATACTGAAAACAAAATTTATCCGAAGTCTTAATTCACAACAAGTATGCCACATTAGCTTTTAACTTTTTGTACTTCAGCTGGCTTTTTTAAAACACATTTGGTGCTGATTAAACATTAGTTTCTCAATACTTATTAACAAACGAAAAAAGTGTCGGGGAGAATTCTTCTCATCCTTTCTTCTCCTTCCCCGACTGGATATTTGGTTATGGTAAACTGTTTTTTTCACTTTCTTTCCTTTCCTGCCCAGGAAAGCGTACCTTGTTGATATCTAATGCTAACAGATGGCATTACTCTCTCGACAATGGGATATAATTTTTGTTTGTTAAGACTGTAAAGGACTTTTTCCTGTCCAAGTATTGTTTCGCTTCCTACCCCTTCAATCCAAGAATACATTACCATCGTAATCATTGTTGACTGCCATGCAATTAAACAATTAGCTTTCCTTTGTAAAGCGGAGCTCCCCCACCCACCCACCCCCCGGGCTTCACGCTTTATCGGTGAAATGGCCTCTTTTTTTTTCTCACGAAAAATCTGCGAAGCGGGGAGACATGTTTTTTGTCTTTCATTTTGGCTTTTTTTCTAGTTTATGCAAGATAGCCAACATTCATGATTAGGCCTACTACTCCGTTAGACATTCAGTCCCTTTTGAAGAGATAATGAATCCTGAAGGAAAACACCGTCACAATGTGTAGGCAAATGTGTGAGTATATGATAGGCTATCACCTCTTTATGCTTTTTCCCACATTACCGAGAAAAGGTGAAGGTCCACGAGAAGGCGAAGCTAAACTCCACGACACTCAGAACCAAAGATGTACGAGTGTGAAAGATGCAAGTAAAAAGAAAATAAATTGATGCGGACCTTATTCGCTGTTACGTTTTCATCACTTAACAAAGACGGAGCCAATTAAACGGTCCTAGGTGGGGTTTGGGAGGAAGTTGGGTGGCGGTGGAAGTATTTAAGAGGTCATGATTTCTAAGAGGCCCTTGGACCAAAAACACGCTTGGTTACCTACCAGTCCCCCACTGTTGGTGGAAGAGGAAACAAAGCTGAGTTAACTTTGATAGTCACGGAAAGTAAAACGAGTCAACTCCGCCAACATTACCGTGTGAACAATGACAGCAGTTATAACGACACAGCTGCCCCTCCTCCTTGCCACAAAGAAAGTCACCCTTTGACAATGCATGTCTTCATCAGAGGGTGTGATTGGTAGCAAAATCACCCATGAAGTCGTATTAAAAAGTTCAATTACATACATTAACTAATAATAAAATAAAGATTCTGTCTTATTCACGTTGGACAATAGAGAACGTCAGTAAACAGGTAGCGCTTAACAATGTCACATGATAAATGAACACTATTTATTATGTTATACCATCTGGTGGTGCAGGATTCTTACGCACGGTGTACATCCTCATACCCCAGCGTCCTTTTTGAAGAACAGTTTTTATTCCTCGTAAGTGTGACAATGCAATAACAATTTGAATTCCAGAGTTCACATTTACTGTGTTAACTGTACACTTGTACAGTAAAAATGACTTACATAAACTGAGGTGGTTAGCTTAGATCGTACCATTTACCTTCATCCACCAAAGTGGAATGCTGATTGTTCAAAGCATGGTTGCTGTTATTGTCAGAGAGGTCAAACAAGTCTTCAAGAGTAGTCGTGATGGCTGGGCTGACTTTGCTTCCACAAACTTTATTTTCGGAATCGGGCAACAATCACCAAAAAACTTGCTTAACGATTAGGAATGGAACCAGATGTTGTAATCCTTAAATAGGATATCACCAGGAATACTCATGCTTAGATATAACAATGGCTCGACACTGAGCATCTTAACATTTTCTCATCTCAGCACTCTAACAGTAGATTATATCCTATACATAATGTGGTTAACTACCCTAATGAACTAACCCTAACAGGAGTTATAAAACTCTGATTTGAAGTTGAACTACTGAACTGAGCTACTGAGTCATTATGCTATTACCTAATCATTCATATAGTGCTTTTATGATTACGGCATACCAAATCCTCAGATGCATGAAAATGATTCACTGAACCAGCCATTAAGGACACAACTGTCATCAGACCTGCTTGAGAGAGAATGCTGGCGGCCGTGCAGAGTTGTTCGATTTAAATCAATGGATTAAAAAGAAATTAGTGAGTTATTGTTTTTATACCAAATAACTTAAAAAATACTTTAAAAAAAATTATTGCAGGCTAACTTGAATGTTCAAGGGAAAGAATTATACCTAGGACATAACGGCCCATCAGTGAGCCTATGTCCAACAAAAAACAGCATCAACCGCATGGCTGATATTGACTTTAGGCCTCCATACAATACATAAAAGAATTTTTGAAGGAACCAGAAATAAAATATTGGCATAATTGCTTACTGCAGATTGTTTGTCTGCTGGAGTGGTACACAAGTTTATCCATTATTTGTTCTTGTCCATTAGAAATTGCCCAATCGTTTGAGGTCCCAAGGGAAAGCAGTTAAGCTAGTGTTTTTGATGAGGCATTTATTATCCCAATGTATTGCCAGAGCCAGAAGAATGCAAGTAACCGATGAATATTGTACTTGTAAAAGTTATTAATTTGTGTGACTAGGCCTAACAATAATGTTTTTTTTTTAAACCATGTCTTGACTAAGTTTGTATTCTGTGTTGCAAGTTTATTAAAACCGAAGGTTTGAGAAATAAGTGGTTTTTTCCCCCTGCTAATAATACTGCATCATACAAATAGAAATGTCATGTATTTAAATTAAAAAATATCACCATAATTGAATAAAAAAATAATTAAAATTAAATACTAAAAAAAGTGGATTTTTTTCAATTGATAAAAAAAAATACATCAAATTACCGACCAGAACCGGTTAAATATGGTTTTTATTGCCTAAAACGAAAATATACACTACCTGTAAATTTTGCATTTTTCTCGAATAATGCTTTCACACTCTTGAGGTTTAAACACGTTACTTCCGACCAGCTGCACAGTCACACTGCGCAACTCAACTGCGCATGCGTCATGCACAGCCCGCCTGTAAAAGCATTCAGGTGAGATGGCCTGCCATTTTTCCCCCTCTCGATCTGTCATGATGGTCACTCAAGAGGGAGGGAGGTAGGGTGGGTAGGTAAGAGTAAATTTTCATTTTAGGCAATAGAAACCAAATTTAACTGGCGCCGGCTGATAATTTGATGTTTCTAGTTGCCGTTTCGAAAATATCTACTACCTGTGCATTTTGCATTTACAGAAGACCTCATAAAAGGAAAAAAAAAAAAAATGGTGGCGGGCACCAGGGTTGCACCACCAAAATGTTCCGTAAAATTCGCTCATAACGTCTAGAATCATACTCTGGAACGTAGCAGACAACATTACTTGCGCACGGCCTGTCTGGAACATTGCGTATTTTCCTCCGTACGTAAGTAATGTAGTCCATGTTTTAGTTATGTAATGTCACAGACGTTGTGGCTTATAAAGACAGGAGGACTTCTGAAGGATGCCGCATGGAGGATCACCTGCATAGGGATGTGGTGGTGGGATGTTCATGATGTGGAAATCATCGTCAGTTCGTGTGCAGTAACACCGATGTTCCTGCCGGAGTACCTGATTTAGCGGTCTTCGTTGGCAAAAAAAAAGACAGCCTTGATCCCAGGTTGAATATGGCCGCAGAGGAGACTCCAAAGTCTTTCTAATCTGGGAAGAAGAGTTGAGTGTGGTCCCAGCGGTGTACGATGTGCATGGTCCGTAAAGAATTATAGGGCATTTACAGACAGAGAGGATGCTTGGATTCGTCGCCAATTATGTCAGCAAGGACAGATAATTGGCATTGAAGGATAAGACGGTCCTTGCGTCTCCCACAAGATTCAAAACGAGGTCAGAGTAGTGTCTCTCAGTGGCCTGTATTGAAGCAATGAACAGGAATGCAGGAAAGGGCTTGGAATACACTGCATCGAGGATTTTCGAAAGTTCTTGACGTGGCTGCTGAATGCAGCCTTGAAGACGGGATTGATTGTAAAAATTGGTTGACAGGGATGTCATGTCCTATGAAATTCGTGTTCCAAGTGGATCAGAGGGTAAGCTTGAGATGAGTACATGGGAGCTGTCCTCGAGGGCAGTCGGAGATGTGAAGGTGACATGCTGTGGTTGGGGAGCGACCTTAAGTTCAAAACAGTGTGCCGCTGCTTCATGGTCCAGGAGTACGATTCCAAAGTCTATTGTGATGTGGGATCAGTGGGAAAATTTGGGGAGGAAGTAGTCTGGGACAATGTCATCCGGTCTTGAGGAAAGATTTTCAGAAGGCGCAGGCCAGATGAGTTGATGATTACGGAAAGGAGTCAAGTGAGTCGGGAAGGGGGCGACGAAAGGCTTGGAGAACATCAAGGCGATTGTGCAATTCCCAGGGTCTTTAGTTTTTGGAGCGTCAGAGGACCATGTTGAGGAGTAATGGTTGGGCGAGGTACGACAGTCGGCAAAGACGACAGCAGTGAAGGATGACAGCCCAGCCGGGCCGCGCATTAAGAAGCGGGGAACGACTGGCAAGAAGAGCTGCGACACCGGTCAACGACACCGGTAGGCAACAAAGACCAAAAATCTTGCATGACAAGGGCCACACATGGTAGGAGTACAGGAAGACGGCCCAGTGAAGCTGCAGTGAAGCGGCAGTGAAGGACAACAGTCTGAATAGAAGGGCAATAGCAACAAGGACAAGGGATGACATCAGCGAGGAGCTGTAACAACGGCCTGTAATGGGTGACAGGCAGTGAAGATGATTTGTGGCTCGAGAATACAGTTAAGGAAGGGCGGAGGATCTAACGAGCTGCAGGAGCAAAGGGCATTAGTCTGGAGAAGGTGCACCGGCTTAGGCGACAGGTCACTGAGGACGACCGGCAGCACGGAATGCACGGAACAACAGTCTTGAAGTGCTCCAAACGACCGAAAGTTTAAGAAAAACAGACAACGGGGCGTCAACTAGCCAAGAAGGGTGAGGGGACGACAGAGCGACAGGTCGACCACATGTCAGGCGAAAGGGTGGAGGCCAGACGATGTTGTTTGAACCAGCAACAGGTGCGAAGTCGGTCAACAAATGGTGGATCTTGATCAGCGGATCACACGAAGATGAATGTCCGCAAACATTCTCCAAAAGAAGCGGAGGTTTGCCAATGACAGGTGAAGACTGTCGGTGAAGAGCTACCGGCGGCAGGTGGCGATGGCTATTGACTGAAAGAACGAGGCTGACGATCTGATTCGTGGCGGTGTCGATCACGGCAGGACAAATTTCCCCGGGAGTGGAGTTCTTTGTTGTGTCGTTTGGGCATGTTATGCTGTAGGCGGCAGTCGGTGAGAGGGGTGTAACAGCTGTGGGAGTTGAAGAAAAAACGCAAACAAAAGGCAGCGGACGACGACAGTCCAGAAAAGATGCAAACGACAGTCAACGAAGGACAGCGATCTAGAAAAGTTGCTCACGACAGGCCAGAAACAGAAACCAGGTTGTTTTCGGATACATGGATGAATTCTTGTTGGCGATCGGCGGCTGGGGTTGGAGCCTAGCGTGTTGGTGACAGAGACGAATGGCGGGTGAAAGGGAAGACTGAAAGAGGTAGCAGCGTAAAAAGACGCCGAAAAGGCAGGTCATTCTGGGAAATGGTTGCGTGATGGCAGATTCGTTTTGAGGAGAAGAGGGAGGTGAAGTGTTTCCACTTTCGGGAAGAATTGTCAGAAGAAGCAGTGACCAAAAGAGTGTAGGGTTTGCAATGTGACGAAGCAGGTGGTGCTGGAGAAGACTGTCGTGGTTGAAAAGAAAGTCAAGGATGGCACGGTCCATGAGAACAAAGAACTCGATGGACATGAGGAAGTGTGATGCCGACGGACATGAGGAAGTGTGATGCCGACGAACACTGTGAGACCTTGCGGGAGCGTGACAAGATTGATGAACGATCTATGGCGAATGAGGACGTTTGGAACCAGGAGGATTTACGGTTCTTCTTTTGTTTACTATGGGAAAAACGTGGAACGACTTGTCCGTAATGGAAGGAGGAAGAGGTGGTCAATTCTAAAATCAGAGGAAAAAGTCCTGTTACCTGGAGTTTGGGGGGGGGGGGGGGGTGGCTATATAAGTCTACCTTCGACAAAAATTTGATGGGGTTTCCTTATGGCGAAAGCTTGAAGGAGCTTCTTTTGGTGAAAGCTGCAATGGTGGAGCTTTTTTCAGTGAAAACTTCCTTCGGCAAAAGTAGTCTTGACGTAAGTTGAAGAGCAGGGAGTTGAAGAGCAGGGACTTTCGGCAAAAGGGGTGGATCATTCAGGAGATACTTTCGGTGAAAGTCGACCTTCGGTGTAAAGTTCAGATGGAGTTCCTTTTGGCGAAAGCTTGAAGGAGCATCTCTCGGCGAAAGCTTCAATGTTGGAGCTTCTTTCGGTGAAAGTTGACATGTGGAAACGATGCGACCGTCTTGAGCAGAGTTTGGGGAAAAGAGATGGCTGGCCGTCTCACCTAAATAGGAGCTGCACATGATGCATGCACAGTTGGGTTGCGCAGCTGGCCAGAAGTTGCGAGTTTAGACCTGAAGAATGCAAAATGCACAGGTAGTGGCTATTTTCGAAAAGGCAACCAGAAAAGACCTTTTCTCAAACCTCAATGGAGAAGGAATATAAATACATACAAGGGACAATGAAAGGCTGAACAGAACACAAATGCATACAAACTTCTGCACCTACACTGTATAAAAAAATACAACACGAAAACCAATCCTCTGGGTCACTTTTTTATATTCAAATGTACGATTGATTCCTTTGCCATTACCTACCGGGGGGGGGGGGAGACACACACAGAAAATTCTTACCGTACAAAATTAACCACGAAAATTTCTTTAAATGTTTTTTAACTTTCATGGAATTTCTGCAACCTTCATTGTTCTCTGCAATTTGCCATGAACCTTGTTTGGGCATTCCGGCATATTCTGCTCCCAGCGCCCATATGTATAACATTTTTGGTCTTAAAGGGATGGTAGCGGCTTGGTCATTTTTATTAAATTTCCTCGGTACACTACCGGATGTAGTTTTTTTTAAGAAATCATCTAACAATTATTGAGAGGTCCTCGTGCCCGTTTTCAGTGTTAAATGTGGCACGTACCTTATTTTTGTCCTTTGTTCTCGTGGGCGGTCAGGATTTCAGAAAACTCGCACCAAGCTCGCACTACATTCAATCTTGGATCGTATATACTATAACGTAATGTGATAGTATACAATTCCCTGATTCAACTATGATTGCATGATGACTTAATAGCAAGAAGCCGTGACGTACCAGTGCTCTGTCACTGCTTGTGGGAAGTCACATGACCGCACGCTCACGTGTACAAAGGTCGAGTGAGGTATAGTCTAAGGTATAGCCTACTTTCGTTCCACTCGACCTTGGGCTAAGGTGGAACGATCGGACGAAGATATGACTTGATTTCTTCTTGACTGTTGACTTGCTTACTATTGAAACATAGGGGCATATTATAAAATTTAGAGTTAGGACTGCTCCTTCATTGCACTATGTAATGAACCGGAAAAAGTAGTGAGAGGAAGGAGCGCGACTTGTTAGTTCAAATATATTTGTTATTTAGACCCACAAAACTGTACGCTTGTTTGTGAAGAAAATTCTTCCACCACCGACCGTTTTTGTTTCAATGTTACAACGGCAACAAAACTTTTTGTTAGACGGGTTTTTTTTTTTATCATTGAGCGATAGGCCATAGTTGTTTCTAAGATGCCTCCCTGCCACCCCACCCCACCCAGCCACCCCAACAACCCCCAAAAAATATCCCACTGCGGTACATTTTTGACCCACCTGCTTCCACATTTACAAGTTTCAATTTTGTAGTTTTTATAACCCAATTTTTTGACGGAGGACTCTTCAGTTTAAGCAGGAGCCTATAGAAAACAACTAGGAGCGTGTGTGGCTGGTCTATGTTAGAAGTGCTTAATTTAGTACGAAGTTCTAACGCCAGAAGGAGCAACAATACTGCTCATGCGCCAAGTTGTCTAAAATTGAAACTGAAACATAGCACACGAACCAGACGTGTGCTACGAAAGCAACGCTCTATATTATTGTTGGTTAGAGCAACTTACGAACAACTGATTGTCTGTCTGTTTAGTTTTTTTTTATTATTACTTTGGTATTGTTTCCATGTTAAACACTTATTGTTTAAAAACAAAGGACCGAAAATTAGCCTTGAGAACGTGACGCACACCTCTCATCATCTCGTGCAGGTAGCGACCTCTGGTAACAAATTTGTACACTACTGTAGCCGCTCCTGACTTAACACTGTAGTGGAAGTTACTGAGACACGCTCCCAGTTGTTTTCTATAGGCTCCTGGTTTAAGCGGTTGGGAGGGGAAAGGAAGATAACTGCACAAGATGAACTTCATACTTACACTGACAGTATTTTTTTTATGCAAACAAGTAGCATCTCCTAAGAGTATAAGTGTGTACCGCCAGCTTTTATTTCATTATTGCTGCAACCAAACTTTTTTCTTAGATTTTTTTTAATAGGTAGAGCAAAAGAAATGGACATTATTTTTCACTTTAGTGAGTACAAAAATTAGTTTCTACCCCCACCCCCCCTTCCCCAAGCACTACGGTATGTATTTTTGTAGCCACCCGAATTACCAGAAGTTCGAATTTAATAATTACAGTACATCTTTTTTGGCGGGGAGGAAGTAGCTCTTGGGGGAAGGGGGTTTCTTCGGTTATGGTGGGAGGGGGGGGGGGG